>OVAN01000140.1:0-40396 GCA_900406275.1 Anastatica hierochuntica | reverse complement strand
CCCCCCCCCCCCCCCCCCCCCCCCTTGCCTAGCCTAGCCTATAAGATATAACTTTATATCTGATCTGCCATTATTGTTGATCAAAGTTTGAATTTGCTACAATCCCGTACTTCTGCTATCTTATATTTCCAACTTTTGTGTTCTTCTGGAATTTGCAGAAGTGAAAAGAAGCCTGGCTTTATGCCCCAGTCTAAATCTGTAAAGGAGAGGTTTCGTCCTATGCCTATGTACTCCCCTATCCTACTTCCTTTACCACATGCTCTGGTAACTTTCTTTACTTAGGAATCTGTTTCGATTCCAGTTCACATTGATGGGTACTCTTGACAACATGTCTGATTATTATACATGCAGGCACTGCGGATGATATTACAGTTGGGAGTGAAACCATCTTGGTTTAATACGTGTAGCACGACTTTGGAGAAACGGCCTCATTTGATTCGTGGAATGGCTTCGTCCTCTAAGGATCTTCGGAGTTACATGATTCAGTTACCACCTTTAGGAGACCCTGTAGTGCCAGAGATGCTGCTGAAGATCCTAGAACCATATCGGAAAGAAGGTTGTTTTCATTTGTTTAGTATAGTATCACCATGGACTTACCTCTCCCTTTCATGATATCTATTTATGTATCCGTGTTTCTTACCTGCTCTATATTTCTTTTATCCTAGGTTGCTTGCTGGATGATGAAAGAGCAAAACTGTATGCCGATGTGGTCAAGAAAGGTTATGCTGCAAGGTTTGCTTTTGCAGCTGCAGTTTTTGGTGAAACCTCAGAAGCACTGTTCTGGTTGCAACTACCTCAAGCCATTCGCCATCTGATGAAAAAGCTGATGAGAAGGTCTCCACCGAAAATCTCTTCCCCTGCTTTGGCCTCAGAAATTGATGAAGCAGCTAATCCGAGTAAAATATCATCCACTGGTACACCGGCACCCGACACCAAGAAGGATTCTGTGGTCAGTTTCAGAATAATATTTCTTTTCTGTCAAAAGATCATGCCTTCTAGCCATTCCATTCCATCAGGATACTAAGTCAAGATTTTTTATTTTGGAAATGGAGTTCATTTGGTTTGTAGTTTTCTGTTAGCTTGATGGAGCTTTCTTCAAATGCATTAGATTTTCATTTGCGTAGTGTTTTTTGGTGTTGTTTTCATGAACAGTGTGATGGTTCACTTAGACTTATGGCTTTTGAGCGAGAAGAATTGTGGACACGTGCCAATGAACGTCTTCCTTGGCATGAAAGATTGGAGGGGGAAGAGTGCATTCAGAAACAAGTACACGAGTTAGTTTTTTTCACCTTTAGATTGTCTTGATTGTTTATCTTTTCAATAATTTTATTTACATGAAATACTGGTTTGTGTCCTAGCTGCTGTCTGAAATGGAGAACTATATACATTTTAGAAACATCTCTCTAGCACGGATTCCGAGTTGAGAATTTTTAGCTGCGAGATGGTTGTGTTGATTTCATGTAGATGCTGAATATGCAACTTTTCACTTGCAAATATATTCTTTCTACTCTTTGATATTTAGGGTGAAGAAGGAACTCGTGTTCAAAGATAGAGTGATGACTAGTTACAGATCATATTTTCTAGAAACACCATACATGGTTATTTTAGGTATCAAAGACTTCTAGCAAGTGGTTTTCGATATTAAGAGAAACAAAAAAATTTGTATTTACTAAAATATCAAGTGTCATGATTTTTTTGCAAACATGTAAGATTCCTGCTTTAGGTTTTGAACATCAATTTATTTCTTTAAGTTTCATCATAAAAAAAAATTGTGTTTGGAAACTAGACTAGACATTTATAAATCAAAGCTTATAGATCTTTGTTTCTTGAATCTGAGTCTAAGCGGTTGAGGTCTTGTGGTGACAAGTGAATTCACTCAGTAACCTTTATGTCCAGGCTGATATCAGTGGGAAATTTGGAAGCTGCCGTTAGCTTGCTTCTTTCTTCTGCTCCAGATTCTCCATACTTCTATCCAAATGCTCTCCGAGCTGTAGCACTCTCTTCAGCTGTGTCTAAATCTCTTCTTGACCTTGCACTAAAGGTACCTGTCTTGCCATATTTGATAGTTTTTTTTTTTTGTCCTTTTCAGAAAAAATAAACTTTCATCACTTTCTTTGCATATGTAGGTTGTTGCAGCCAACATGGTACAAACTGACAATTCGCTCTCTGGTACTCATCTTCTATGTGCGGTTGGAAGACACCAAGAAGCTTGTTCACAGGTTAGCGGATTTTTTATCATATTACTAAATATCAGACTGGGTTTAGTAACATGCACTAAATATTTTAAACCATTTAAATATGCAGCTACAAGATTCTGGACGATGGACTGATGCTGCTACCTTGGCTGCCACACATTTAGAAGGATCGGATTATGCCAGGTCTTTTCCTTTACCGCTCCACTCCCGATTCTGATTTTTTATTTCCTAGGATTGGTTAATAATAATCATTGTGATCTCGTGCCTTGCTTTTCCCGACTCAGGGTATTGCAGAGGTGGGCTGATCATATTCTCCACGCGGAGCACAATGTTTGGCGGTACTGTATCATACTCTCCCTCATTACTCTTTAAAATTATAAAAAATGAAATTACATAATTTCGTCTTAAGAAATCAGAAGAAGAACATTATATTGATGCAGGGCCCTTATTCTATATGTGGCTTCTGGTTCCCTGCAAGAGGCGCTTGCAGCTCTAAGGGAGGTGCAACAGCCCGACACAGTAGCCATGTTTGTGCTGGCCTGTACAGAGACTCATTCAGAAATTGTAAACGATCTATCAAGCCAAGAAGAAGAGTCGGAATGTGCTTCTGGTGAAGTTACAGTGCCGGCCGATCTTCCTGGTCTAGAACCAGATAAGGAAGAAGTGGCAGCTGTATGCGAATACTTCCAACAGTACCAAAGAAAGTTGGTGCATTTGTGCATGGACTCGCAACCCTACACCGACTGATCAGAGACTATGAACTCACGAAACAGATATTGGCAATGAGATAGAAATTACATGTGTTTATGTTGTACCCTAAACTGTTGTATGTAAACCAGATAATTTTTGTGGGACTTAATTCTGCTCCTCATTATACAGGCAACGTTACAAAACGATTGGACAATGCAAAGGTCTCATTCGATAAATATTCTATAACTTTGTCTTCCGCAGTTGTCAATGAAAGAATCTTCTCCGACATCGAGCTGATCCAAGTTCTTCGTACTCAGCCTTGGTGACACACATGGACTCAAAATCCGGGCTTGAAGCCAAAAGTGAACCCCCTCTCCACACACCAAGTATGGGGCTGCAAGTATTGAAATAGTTTAGTGCAAAACAAGACAACCTAATAGGAATTGACTGAGACTGTTTGTTTACTCCTCCTGAGTTGTTATCTTCACATCAAAGTGGTCTGGGACAAGTGGTCGAAGCTCTCTTTCTCTGCAATATGTCGGACGCAAACTTATTCTAATAAATATTTTATCCTCCTTCACTTGTGCGAAACGACTAAAATTAGGCTTACAGTCTCTCCTTAAGTTGTGGAAATAAAGTGCTTCCACCGGTTAAGATGATGCTGCCACAAAAGCCATCAACATGTTAGACGACACAGTTAAACTAATTCAATTGCAAACTCAAGCCATATCCACTTGGAACCACCACCTTTGGTACAAAACTGGTTGCAAGTAAGAATGGCATGAGCTTACAGCTCGAACAATACACTCTGCAAGTCCCGCCTGATTCATACCTGTCCAGAAACAAATAAAAAAAAAGTACCAATCTTCATCCTTCCCAACAACCTTTTATCTTGTACAATACAAAGATTCTCAGCTGACAACAGAAAAGAAAAACCTAAATCTGCAGGCTGAAATAACGTCTCAGGTACAAGGAAACGCTCATTTGTCAAGTCAATTTCCTGCAAAAGAAGGTCCACACATTGAGACACCAATACGCACAAGAGACGGAGAGAGAGAGAGTGTGGTGAAGAAGTTAACGTTTTTGTTCATGTCAGCCTTCTTCCTCTCCCCAACTTTATCCACAAAATCAGCATAGTGGTCTACGTTCTTACTTTCTCCCAAACTGAGAAACCTGTTGGCAGCTTCAGGTTCTTTGACATAACCTTTGGTATGCGTGATGCCATCAGGAAGAACATATGTAGACTTGATAAGGTTTTGATTTGGGCGGTTGAGGTCACGGAGAAGGTCAAGCGAGACGAAGCAGAGTTTCTCCTTGGCATCATCCATCAAGAAAGTTTCATCCATTACATTTATAGATCGATAGGAAACCAACTCTTTCAAGTAATTGGTGAAAGCTTTCCCACCTAAATCGATCCTCTTAATGGCGTAATTGAGGGTGAAGTTGTGGAGAACAGGAACAGCGTGAGTGAAGGAGAAGCCACAATCCACGACGAGGCTACACTGAGTCCGAGATAGGATCGAATAGGGTTGACGGCTAGCTTCATAGAGATGGACAAGGGACTGAGGCTTAGCCACATAGAGAGACGAGAATCCGAAATCCTCGAAGACGAGCTCGTCGGTGGCGCGTTGGACACAAGGAATGGAGAGAGGCGGCTCAGTGAGGAGGAGAGAGGAGGAGGTAGGGCTGATGCGGAGGAGAGATGTGAAGAGGTGTGACCAGATCTCGCGTTGTAGGTCAGGGTTAATGAGGTAGCCACGGTCGATTGGGCGGCGAACTGCGGCTGACGTGAGGTCGATGTCGGAGAGGGGAAGAGGAGATGGGTGGATGAACTTTTTGGAGGAGAGAGGTCGGTAGAGGCAGTTAGGGATAACGGTGACGGGATCACGCTCGCCGCCTTGTCCGGCTTTGATGAGTCCGCCGCCGTTGTCGAGCACCACGATGTTTGACATCGATTGAGAAAAATGGGTTCAGGGTATAGTAAAAGATGTTTCAAAACCACTGCTGGTAGAGGAAGAAGAAGAGTCCACCGTGTAATTTTATTAGTTGCTTAACCCAGAGATAGCGTCGTCAATCGTGCATTACGGGTACCAGCTCGGGTAGTGACGGTTTCCCCCCCCGCAAATGATTCCATTTCAGTATTAAAACTTGGTACACTGCATATTACAACCATCTAATACAGTTTGTTAGCATTTTTGGCTAACATATCACCCAATATATTGTTCTCTCTCTTGATATGTTTGAATCTGATATGCTTTTTGCCCATTATTATCTTGGCTATGTCCATAACATACGGTCTAATTCTTTCCAATATGTTTTGTCTCTGCACTGGATTCTCCTTCACCTTCCTGAGATGGGAGCATAGTGCTTTATTATCTCCACAAAAGGTTAATCATAACAACTGAAAAGTTGCTTCTCTTAGAGCTGAAACTTATGCTTCCAAGACAGATATAATCGGGTCTACACTAAATGTACCTTGCAAGTGAGACTGTCCTTGTTGGTTAAATAGAACTCATCCTATTCCAACACTTTCAAATATGACCACGAAGCATCCACAAAGTACTGCATCTCTTCTATTTGATGAGGTTGTATCTGCTGTCTTGGCTCTTGCTTCAATGGATGTTGATATGGATTTTGAAGAGCTTCAAGGCTCTTATTAGCATCCATCCACTGCATCATGTCAGTGATTGATTTACTTATAACATCTGGGATAGACAACATTTTGTTTTCACACATCAATTTATTCCTCATAGTCAATATGCTTCAGCCGATAAATGCAGGTAAATGTGCTCTCTGATCCTCATAAATTCCATACATGACAACCACATTTCTGACATTATCAACCAAGGAACTGTGGAAAAGTTGCTCACCTGATGAGCTTTCGGCGGCGTCATACTCCAAAATTCTTTAGATATTCTGCAATTGAATAACATATGATTAACATCTTCTAACTCTTCACCACAAAGTTAACATTGGGGGATCTATGTTTAGCTTTCTTCTCTTTAATTACAGTCCCACATGTAAATTTTGCTGTAGAACTTTTCACCAACAATGCTTTATTTTTGGTGGAATATGTAATCCCGATTGTTGGAGATAAATAAATCCTCCTGACTCCTAGCTTTAGAAACCTTTCTTACTCGGCCAATGATGAACATCTGTAAAAGCTTTGCTTATAAGTAAATAAAAACATTACTTAGATGACCAAGGGTCAGCGCTACCGAGAGAAAAGTAAATATACCTTAATCGACTCAAGCGACTCTACGGAAGGCGATTGACAAATATATGAGAAAATATTCCCCTAGTAGATGTTGAGAAAATATATGACAATGAGCAGATCAAACATGTTATGACATGTTCTAGTAAATATATGAGAAAATATATGACAATGAACAAATCAGACATGTTCTGGTAAATATATGAGAAAATATATGACAATGAGCAGATCAGAACATGTCTAGGTGACTGACACCAACGACGAAATCGAAGCACATTACGTGACTATGAGACAATATAAAACCAATCCCCTAGTACATGTTGACGAACAAACGACTCAAGTAGATCAAGACGTGGCAGAAGAAGTGGAAGCGATAAGGGTCCATATGGAAAAATATTCTCGACAATTGGCCGAACAAGTTTAGAAGATTACTCAGCTGGAGAACGATAATATGACCCTTCGAGAAGAGAACTCGACCCTCACCGCAACAAGAGGGGCTACTGATGGAAGGAACCTTAGGTTCCAAATGCAATCCCTGAATACGCCATCCGTTGAAGATGACCCCTACCACATGCCGACGAGAGTGAATAACGCTGCCCCTAGAGCCGCCAACTCTCATGCGGTGCCAACACCTTTTAATTGGAATAATCCTATTGGCCAAACACCGCATCAAAACATGGAGTCATCCATGCACAAACAAATGCAGGGACAAAACGTGGCCCAAAGATCGTTGCACGTGGGCCACTTAGAGGAAACCTTTTCCAGGAGGTTGGAAGAGCTCCCCCTGGCTCCCTGCTACATAATCCTTACTTATGCGACCAAGGGAGAACCCCTGTAAAAGTATTACTTATGCGCGGGCCAAGTGAGACACCCTAGCTCAATTTTAGTTAACAATTTACGTGTTTTACTCGATTTTAGACAAGCTTTCAGTTAAAATAACTTAGTATAAATTAACATCGAGGTTTTAAATACAATGACTAATTCGCTATAAGCTAACAAATTTGCCATAAGTTATTACATTGCATTGAACATTCTACCCTTAAACACTTTGTAATACACCATCCTTCCCTTTCCAAATTTGGTCTGCGTGTTGCTTAACCAGACAAGACATCTTGCTAGACTCAAAATCTACATTCACACATATGCATCGGCAAAGAAATGTTGAGTGAGATCGCTCATTCCGTTCCACATCCACACATAAAATCAACTAGTTTAATCAATTCATATTCGGTTCATTCATTAATGTCCAGTTCAAATTTGCACTTAGTTACACTTTTTATCATGCAAATCCGGCCATCGGTCTTAACTGTAAACAATATACTCGACCATCGACCATTATAATCAGTTAACTCGACCATAGACCTTGTAATCATTTAACACTCGGCCATCAGCCATCAACCAAACATTCACGACCATTCAGCCTTTACGAAGCCTAAGTATGCCTACATTCATAAACTTAACTTAGTCACAAACCATTTGGATCATTCTAATCTTTCTCCTTCTTTCTGATTTAACCTTTCGACCCACTATCTTGATAAGTCTCCCTTCAATTGTTAGATTTTCCTTTAAGTCTGGTTGTGGTTTAGAGAGCACAATGTGTCTATCAGAGATTCATTGCCTTAGCATCGAGACATGGAACATATTATGAAATGCATATATAGATGGTGTCAGTTCCAACTTGTAAGCCACTTTCCCAATCCCTTAGAGGATCTTAAACGGACTCATGTATCTCAGAATTAGCTTAGCATTCTGTGTAACTCGATCCTTACCCTTTCAAGTGACTTTCTTCATATACACTAAGTCCCCAACGGCAAATTTAAGCTCTTTCATTCACTTTTCCGCATACGTTTTTTTATCTGTCTTGGAATTTTTTCATCTTAATCTTAAGAACTTTGATCCTTTTAGTTTTTCTCTTGAACAAAGTCTCGCCATAGATATTGCGCTCCCCAAACTGAGTCCAACATATTGGTTTTCTGCAAGGTCGGCCATACAATGCTTCATATGGTGATATCCCAACACTTGCTTGGTAATTGTTGTTGTAGGCAAATTGAGCCAAGTGCATATAGTCTTCCCATATGTCGCCCCAATCCAGTACACAAGCTCTTAGTAAATCCTCAAGTGTATGGATTGTTCTTTCGGACTGTCCATCTATCTGTGGATGGTAGGTTGTACTCATCTAAACTCTTGTTCTGAACTTCTTTTGAATCGCTTTCCAAAAAAAGTGAGTAGAATTTCGAGTCCCAATCAGAAACTATACTTGTCGGTGCTCCATGCAACCGAACAATCTCATGAACATACTTTTTTGTAAGCACTTCCGGGTTATCCTTTCTATTTACAGCAAGGAAGCGCGCCGACTTAGTCAGTCTGTCCATTGTAACCCACATTGGATCCTTTTTGTTTGTTGCACATAGGCAGTCCAATCACGAAGTCTATCGTGATGTCCCATTTCCACTCTAAGATCGGTAAGCTTTGCAACAATCCACTTGGAACCTGATGTTCCGCCTTGAACAACTAACAAGTTGGACATCCAACAACCCATGCAATTACATCTCTCTTCATTCCAACCCAGTGGTAATACCTCTTCAAATCACGATACATTTTAGTTCTTCTTGGATGTATTGAGAACTTAGACTTGTGTGCTTCCTTGAGAATTCTTTCTCTCATTTCCTTAACATTTGGAACGCCACTCGCCCATTCCCAAAATGGTCCCATTGCTTGAAGTCTGATATTATGACTTATCATTCTTCACAGCTCTGATGAGGTTCTCATCCTCTTCCTGAGCCAATTAAAACCTTGTAAGCAAGTCTGCTTGATCTGCTGCTCCTCAGTCCAAAGTCGTAATCATTTTAACTAACCCTACCACATCTTTCTCAGAATCCATAATTTCCCTTGTTTGGCTTAAAGTATCAACAACTACATTGGCCATACCAGGATGATAAGTTATGTTTAGGTCATAATAGACAAGAAATTCCATCCATCTTATTTGTTCAGTTCAGGCTAGGTGAAGATGTACTTCAAGTTGTTATTATCTATGGCGACTTTCACTTTCCCACGATAAAAGTAAGATCGCTAAATCCTTAAGGTGAACACTGCCACTACCAACTCCAGGTCATGTGTATGATAGTTTCTTTATGTTTCATCAGCTGTCTTGAAATATAAGCAATGACCTTGGCTTGCAGAATCAGTACACAACCCAATCCTACTCTGGATGCATCAGTATACACCGCGTAAGGCTCATCCAGTTTATGCAACTCCAGGATTGGTGTGCTTGTAAGCATCTCCTTGAGCTTACTGAAACATTTTTCACAGTCTTCAGACCAGATGAAACAAACACCCTTCCTAGTTAGTCGAGTCATTAGCTGAGCCATGCCAGCAAATCCCTTTACAAATCTCCAATAATATAGTCCAAGGAATCTCCTCATTTTCAAGGCATTCTTTGGTCTAGGCCATTTTCCTATGGTCTTAATATTTTTAGAGTCTACATATAGTCTTTTATCTGAGACAACATGGCTTAAGAATTCGATTTCCCTTTTGCCAAAAACTGCACTTGCTTAGTTTAGCAAACAATTTATGTTTTTGCAGTCTACTCATCACAGTACTCAGATGGTCCATGTGTTCCTCCCGAGTCTTTGAGTAGACTAGAATGCCATCTATAAAGATGATCACAAATTCATCCATGCAGTCTCTAAAAAATTGTTCATAAGATTCATGAGCGCAACTGAAGCATTGCTCAATCCTAAAGGCATTATCACAAACTCAGAGTGCCCATACCTCGTCCAGAAAGCCATTTTCCGAACATCCACATCTGCTATTAGAATCTGATGGTACCCAGAGGCTAGATCAATCTTGGAGAACCAAGGTGTTAAGGCCTCGGTAATCAATTCATGGTCTGAAAGTCCCATTTTTCGCCTTCACAAACAAGACTGGTAAACCCCAAGTTTAACTGTTTGGCATAATGAATCCTTTTCTAGCAACTCACTCAATTGTTTCTTCAATTCAGTCATCTCAGCATGTGTCATCTGGTAAGGTGCCTTAGAGACCGAAGCTGCTCCAGGCTCTAGGTCGGTAGTGAATGGGTCAGATCGTGATGATGATAATCCAGTTAGTTCTTGGAACACATCTTCAAATTCCTTTACCACCAAAATGTCCTTTAACTCGACATTCAGTCCCACTTCCGTAGTTGTGATTGCTGCTAAATGTTGCTTTACTACTTTGTAAACTAGAATTTCTTCGACAGTTTCAAACTAAACACGCCCTCTACGAAAGTCCAGCTGTGCCTTGTGCTCCCCAAGCTAGTCCATCCCAAGGATCACATCATAGTTCACTACTGGAGAAATCACTAAGTCTCCTGGCATGTTCTTCTCGCCAATCATGATTGACACATCTTGGATAATTCCCAAGGTAAACATGGTCTGGCCACCAGCTCTCTTAACCATTCCAAAATGCTCACCAAGTTCCTTTTGGAATCTACCTACTTTAACCATCTCTAGGCTACTAAAGAAATGAGTAGCCACAGAGTCAAACATTACATGGGCTGCCACACCATCCATATTTTCATACACATTCACCCAGAATTTTAAGAACCTATCCAAACACCATGCACCATTTCACACATAAATTAAATTTTTAGGGTAATCAGAACTCACTAGTGGTTGGACGTGAAGTTCCTAAGTCGTTGGTAACTTGTCCCATTGAGTATACACAAGGCATGATGCTTGCCTCTTTGAAGATGGTGACATTCCATCATTTACTTGGTTTCCATACTACCTGGTCTTAGGACACTCTGCTTTGAAGTGACCAACTTCCACACAACTATAATACGTCTTTGTTGCAACCTTGCTTATGTGAGCCTTAACTCTTTTATCCTCTTATGGACAGTTGCGAATTTTATGGATCATGCTGCCACAACGGTGACAAGCTCCAATTCCAGCTCGACACGTCCAAATGCATCTTTACACAGGTTGGACATGCACTGCATTCTCCATTTGGCTTACCAGAGCCGCTAATCTGCTAAAACTTCCTCTTAATCCCAGCAATATTCATGGACTGTTTATTTGGTATAGTCGAGTTGTGTCCTAGCCTCTTCATTTATCCCATTTTCCAAAAAAGATGCTTCTCCACGTGTTTGAAAACTGATTCATATTTCCAAACCAAACAGTTATTGGGAAGGTCAATTCTCATATCGCGCTTAAACCGACGAACTTGAACGTTCTTAACCTCAAGTTCCTTTCCTTCCTAAACCTTAGGACTGTTGAACTGAGTCTCATACTCAATTACAGTCATATTGCCTTATTGAAAAACCAAGAAGCTCCTTCCAGTTTTTCAAAGGTTTCTGGAGGAAAGTACTTGGACTTGAATAGTTCACTAAAAGTTTTTCAAGTACAGTTTTGGTTTTCCCTCTTAGCAAACAAACCTTTCCACCAAATGTGAGCATCATCCTCCAAGTAGTGGATTACTATGTCCTTCCTGTAATTCTCAAGGCACCAGATGAAGTTAAAGTTTCTTTCCAGTCGGCTCCTCAACTCATATGCCTCCACCAGATCAAAACCACTAGAGAAGAATTTGGTTCCCAGTCTTTGCATATGGTCCATCATCTTCAAGTATGATTGAACCCTTGGCTTAGGAAGCTCTTCAACATTAACCACCATTGGTTCATTCATTGAAGGTGGTGGTGGTAGCGATGGAGCCATCAATGGTTGCATAACAACAAGAAGTCTCTTGAAGACTTGTGCCAGGATCATAAGTACAGCTTGCAAGGCAACTTTGCATTATTACGAGCATTAGCCAGATCTCTAACACCAGCTATGTTCCTCACAACATTTGAAGCCGCAACATCAGCATTACTCGCTTCATCCTCAGTCTCAGTTGTATCCCTTTGAGTTCTACGCTCTGTCATATTCACCTCATTTTTCACTTGGCCAGTTCTCATCATGTGATATGATCATGGACCAAGCAATGGATTTGGAGTGTAAATCGGAGCTTAAAGAGCAGCTTGTAGCTGAGGATGCATTGTCAATTCTGAGAGGTCATATTACTAGCACCAAAGCTAAGGAGCTAAAGAAAGCAACTGGAGGGATCATTGCTCGAGTTTGGAAACATGAAGAGGAGCTTAACCGAACAAGAGAAATAATTCACCAAAGTTCGCTAATTTCCGTTCAAAAAAATCCAGCTTCAGAAATAGTTAACATATAAAATAGTAGACTCAGCGTACTCTTTTTCCCTTGTCGGGTTTTGTCCCATTGGGTTTCCCGACAAGGTTTTTAATGAGGCGTCGGGTTTACTAACACATCACTTATCCATTAATTCCACAACATCCATCACTTAGTTATTTAAATAATTTTGCATGGTCAAAACTTAGTTTAAGTTAGCATTTATTGTGCTAGAATTTCCAAGAGCTTGTGTATGTACAAGTCTCTAGTTTCTTTCTCTTCCTTTCTCTATTCATAAGGTTCGACCATGCCTTGTAAGAAACGAGACTTTGCTTAATCAAAAATCCTTGATTTTTTTCTATTCTTGGAGAGTAATATCTAGAATTTGTTGGTGCATAATATCCAACTGTTGGTGCGTAATATCCAATTTTCCAATCAGATTGCGGTGCAACATATCCTCATTATGTTCGTGGTATATTAAAGGATTTCCACAGCCTTTCATGTGACCAATCGACTCCCCCGATGCGTTTGAAGCTCTCTGGTTTCGCACAACCATAGCTATCCAAACCCGAGTGTTCTAAAGTGTGATTCTAACGGAATTCTTATCAAGTGATAGCAGAGCCACTATAGAACAAGATGTATAGTTTCTATCTCATCTCTTTCATTTATGTTTCTGCAACAAAAAAAGAAAGAAAAATATATGTTCATCTTGTGCAAATTTTTATTATTGTTCTAGGAAGATTTCAAATTTCTGCTAACCATTTTCATCATCAAGAATATGTTTTGGACTGATCAAATCATTAAACTAGGACTGCTTGAAGTTCTAAAATTTTCTAATCAATTTCAGAACCTGCAGTTGGTGCTAAACTTGATCTGGATAAATGAAATTTGATTGTGCTCTCAAACTGATTTTGTTTTATTAGGAACTGGCTGTGTTTTGTATTAATTTTCAGGAACCATGATGGGAGTAAACATGGAAGGAATCATTCCAAAAAACAAGCTGATGGTCGAAGCGCTTACCGCTTATATGGGCAATATAATGGACTCTAAACTAGATGCAAGAATCAATGGTCTAAGAGAAGAAGTCCAACAAACCACAACTGATGTCATAAGGTGGGAAATTCGTGGTTTGAGAAGAGAAAATCTTGATCATGAGCTGCCATGAAATTTGGCACAAGAAGAGGCTGTTAATTACTACGAACTCGACAACAACTATTCTCGGAACAGTAGAAGAAGGCCTAGACGAGTCCACAGAGGAAGAGAAAATCATAGAGATGAACTTGATGGAGTTAAACTCAAGATCCCTCCATTTCACGACAAAGCTGATCTAGATGCATATGTGGAATGGGAAAAGAAAATGGAAATCATTTTTGGTTGCCAACTCTATCCTAAGCGCAAGAAGGTACAAGTTGCCACCACAGAGTTTTATGATTACGCGCTAAGCTGGCAGGATCAACTAGTGGCGTCGAGGAGACAAAATGGAGAGGATCCTGTTGACACGTGGTAGGAAATGAAAACTATAATGAGGAGATGCTTTGTTCCTGGTCATTATCACCGAGAGCTTCATCAACGACTTAGGAAACTCAATCAAGGAACGCTATCAGTGGATGAATACTTTCAAGAGCTGGAACTTCTTTTGATACGAGCTGATATTACGGAACATAGAGAAGCGACTATGTCATGGTTTATGGGAGGGCTGAATCGAGATATTCAAGACTGCTTGTTATTGCAACATTACGTCGATTTAGAAGAGATGCTTCATAAGGCAATTATAGTCGAAAAACAACTCAAAAGGAAGTCCCAATCTCGAACTAGAATAGGAATAGAAAAGACGAGCTATCTTAGAGAAGAAAGGACAAGTTATCCAAGGGAAGTAAAACAATTTTAGCACCAAAAGAAAAAGCTAAGCCAACTGTTTTTGGTAAAGACAAGGGCAAAGAAATTGCTTCCACTTCAAAGAAGCGAGATCTTAAGTGTTTCAAGTGTCTTGGAAGGGGGCACTATGCACGAGGTTTTATAAACAAGAGGGTTATGATTCTTCGAGAGGATGGAGAGTATGAGACGAAGGATGAAGAATCTGATTTTTTGGAGGCTGAAACTGAAGAAGAACTAGTTAAAGGAGACTTACTAGTTGCAAGAAGATCTCTAAGTATGCAAACTAAAACCGAGGAGCTGCCTTGTGCAAGACCAAGTTTGTAGCCTTATCATTGACGGAGGCAGTTGTACGAATATAGCAAGTGAGACAATTGTTCGCAAGCTCGGGCTGAAGACAAAGAAGCATCTAAAACCGTATAAGCTTCGATGGCTTAATGAAAGCGAGAACTGAACATGACCAGCCAAGTAACGGTTCCAATAAGCATCGAAAAGTACAAGGATAAAGTTTTATGCGATGTTCTACCAATGGCAGCTGGCCATATCCTACTCGGAAGACCTTGGCAATCTGATCGCAAAGTAATGCACAACGATTTTAATAACAAATATTCTTTTGAATTTAATGGCAAGAAAAAAGTGTTGGTGCCATTAACACCTATGGAGGTTTATAAATATAAATTGCAACTTAAACAAAAGGAAGAAATCACCACTAAACATCCCAACTTCTTTTCCAAATTGGGTGATGTTAAGAAATCTCTTAAATATGAAAATCGGTGTTGTTATTTGTGTTTAAGGAAGCTCTTTTAAGCTTAATTAATCTAGAACTGGTGTTGCCGAGTGAGATGACTTCCTTTCTACAGGAATACAAGGATGTTTTCCCGGAAGAAAATCCTAAGGGGTTGTTGCCACTTAGAGGAATTGAACATCAAATCGATTTTGTTCCTGACGCTTCACTCCCAAACCGACCAGCCTATAGGACCAATCCGGTGGAGACTAAGGAGCTACAAAGGAAGATTGAGGAGTTCATGGAGAAAGGACATATCCGAGAAAGTATGAGCCCATGTGTTGTTCATGTTCTACTCGTGCCAAAGAAAAATGGTAGTTGGCGAATATGTGTTGATTGCCGAGCAATCAATAATATTACGATGAAGTATCGACACCTTATCCCTCATTTAGATGATATGCTTGATGAATTGTATGGTGCTAACATATTTTCTAAGATTGATCTTAAAAGCGGTTACCATCAGATTCACTTGAAAGAAGGAGACGAGTGCAAAACGGCGTTGAAAACTAAGCACAGATTATATGAATGGCTCGTAATGTCGTTTGGATTAACTAACGCACCCAACACTTTTATGCGGCTAATGAATCATATTATTAGAGCTTATATTGGTGTCTTTTTTTGTGGTTTATTTTGATGATATTTTGATTTACATCAAGGGGCTGGAAGAGCACATCAAACACATCCAATCGGTGCTAAACATACTTCGCGAGGAAAAACTGTATGCTAACTTTAAAAACTGTACTTTTTGTACAAACAACATTGTGTTTTTGGGTTTTGTAATAAATGCAGATGGAGTTAAAGTCGATGAGGAGAAAGTAAGAGTTATACGAGATTGGCCTAATCCGAAAACAGTGTGAGAAGTACGAATTTTCCATGGACTTTAGCACCCTTGCTGCACTGCTCACTGAAGTTATCAAAAACAGTGTGGGGTTCAAGTGGAAAGAAGCAAAAGAAACAGCTTTTCAAACAGTTAAAGAGAAGCTCACTCATGCACCTCTTTTAATATTGCCAGATTTTCTTAAAACATTTGAAATGGAATGCGATGCTTCATGAGTTGGTATTGGTGCTGTTTTGATGCAGGAAGGTAGGCCAATTACTTATTTTAATGAGAAGCTTGGAGGTGCAACGCTAAACTACGCCACTTATGACAAAGAGCTGTACACTTTAGTACGAGCATTACAAACGTGGTAACATTATCTCTGGCCAAAAGAATTCATAATTCGTACTGATCATGAGTCATTAAAATACTTAGAGGGGCATAAAAAACTCAGCAAAAGGCACGCTAGGCGGGTCGAGTTCATCGAAATGTTTCCATACGTCATTAAGTACAAACAAGGTAAGGAAAACATAGTGGTTGATGCACTATCCCGAAGGTATGTTCTTCTTTCTACTCTTGAAGTTAAATTGCTGGGATTTGAGAAACTCAAAGATCTATATGAAACTGATTTAGAATTCCAGGAATCTTACAAAGCTTGTGTGAAATTCGCACCTGGTCATTTTTTTGGACAAGATGGATTTTAATTTTATGATAACAGATTGTGCATTCTTAACTGTTCTTTGTGAGATTTTTTTGTTAGAGAAGCACACAGAGGTGGTTTAATGGGGCATTCCGGTGTTGCCCAAAACTCTTAAAGTGTGACAGGATCATTTCTATTGGCCCCACATGAAACGAGATGTTGAGCGGATCTGCCAAAGGTGTGTCACATGCAAACAAGCTAAATCGAAAGTTCAGCCTCACGGTTTGTACACTCCTCTACTCGTTCCTTCTCAACTTTTGAACGATATTTCTATGGATTTTGTTGTGGGTTTACCGCGAACCTACACATGTAAGGATTCTATCTTTGTTGTTGTTGATAGATTTTCTAAGATGGCTCATTTCATTGCATGCCATAAAACTGTTGATGTTTTATATGTTGCAATTGTGTTCTTTAAGGAAATTATACGTTTGCATGGAATGCCGAGAACTATAGTTTCAGACCGTGATGCGAAATTTCTTAGTCATTTTTGGAGAATTCTTTGGTCTAAGTTAGGAAATAAGTTGTTGTTTTCAACCACATGTCACCCACAAACTGATGGCCAAACTGAAGTTGTTAATAGAACAATAGGAACCCTTTTGTGTGCATTGATTAAAAAGAACTTAAATCTTGGGAGGATTGTTTGCCACATGCTGAATTTGCATATAATCATGTTGTGCATTCTGCATCTAAATTCTCACATTTTGAAATTGTTTATGGGTTCAATCCCATCTCACTTTTTGATTTAATACCATTGCCTTTGAGTGAAAAAATCAGTTTAGATGGAAAAAAGAAAGCTGAAATGGTGCAGCAGCTTCACGCCAAGGCTAAGCAAAACATTGAGGAAAAAACGAAGTTGTATGCTAAACAAGCTAACAAGGGACGTTACCCTCTGATTTTTGAAGTTGAAGATCAAGTATGGGTCCATTCACGAAAGGAGATGTTGCCGAATGAAAGGAAATCAAAGCTGATGCCAAGAATCGACGGTCCTTTCACCATAGTCAAATGAATCAACAACAATGCCTATCAACTTGACTTGCGAGGTTAGTATAATGTTAGCTCCAGCTTTAATGTTACTGATTTAGTACCTTTTCTTGCAGATGAAACAGATGAAACAAATCTTTCTCAAGAGGGAGCGAATGATATGATCATGTACCAAGCAATGGATTTGGAGTGTGAACTAGAGCTTACGGAGCAGCTTGTAGCTGAGGATGCATTTTCAATTCCGAGAGGTCCTATTACTCGCGCCAAAGCTAAGGAGCTGAAGAAAGCAATTGGAGGGATCATTTCTCGAGCTCGGAAATATAAAGAGGAGCTGAACCGGATAAGAGAAATAATTCACTGAAGTATGCTAATTTTCGTTCAAGCAAATCCAGCTTTGGAAATAATTAACAGATAAATTAGTAGACTTGGCATACTCTTTTTTCCTTGTCGGATTTTGTGCCAATGGATTTTCCCGACAAGGTTTTTAAGGAGGCGTCGGGTTTATTAACGCATCATTTATCTATTAATTCCACAACAACCAACACTTAGTTATTTAAATAATTTTGCATGGTCAAAACTCAGTTTAAGTTAGCATTTATTGTGCTGGAATTTCCAAGAGCTTGTGCATGTACAAGTCTCTAGTTTCTTTCTCTTCCTTTCTCTCTTTATAAGGTTCGACCATGCCTTGTAAGAAATGAGACTTTGCTTAATCAAAAATCCTTGAGATGGTTTTCTATTCTTGAAGTGTAATATCCATAATTCATTGGTGCGTAACATCCAAATGTTGGTGAGCAATATCCAACTTTCCGATCAGATCATGGTGTGTCATATCCTCATTCTGTTTGTGGTATATCAAAGAATTTCTGTAGCCTTTCATGGAACCAATCAAGTCCCCCAGTGAGTGTGAAGCTCTTTGATTTTGTACAACCATATCTATCGAAACCCGAGTGGTCTAGAGTGTGATTCTAACGGGATTCTCATCATCATGGACGTTCCTCACTTTCATTCATAGTTTGCTTCTTGTTTCGGCCACTCTTAGTCATCTGCACAGTTCAACCAGTTAACTAAGTTAGTTACACACTGATTTAGTTCTACACAGAGACAAACTTACCACGAGACCTTGGTGTTGGAAGGAAAAAGTTTTCCTATTACCCACTAAGCTAAGACTCTATCCTAGAATCGACCAGACTCTCATACCAACTTGAAGACACCCTATCTCGATTTTACTTTCACAGTTTGTGCATTTTACTTGATTTTAGACAAGCCATTAATAAGGGTAAATCATCACCAATTAACTTCGAGGTTTCAAATACAATGATCAGTTTGTTATAAGCTAAAAATTTTCCATAAGCTGTTATATTGCATTCACACAGAATGTATCATCAAAGAAATGCTGAGTGAGATCGATCATCCCGTTCTACCATCCACACAAGAAATCAACCAGTTTACTCAGCTTCTATTCAGTTTATTTATTCATGTCAGTTCGGATTTATACTTACTTCTAGTTTTAATCATGCAAATTCGGCCATCGACTTCAATAGTAAACAATAAACTCCACCATTGTTTATTAATTAAGCATGCACGACCATTCGGCCTTCACAGAGCTTAAGTATGATGACTATGGTCACAAACTCACCTTATTCTTAGGGTCAAATGCTCAGATTGATTGCACATACTCGGTCAGATCAGTCGCAATCTCTCATATCAATCAGATCGGTGGACATAACAAATCGATCAGATGATTTTCAGTCTCTCTTGGCCAATCTCTCTCAGAATCGCCTAAGTTTTTCTGTATTTTTTGTTTTTCGTAAAAATTAAGAGAATAACTATCGAATAAGTTAGTACTACGACTCACTGTGTTTTAGCTCGAGAAAACAGTCTGGATAATCATTCTTGCCTTAGTTTCTTTGAAAAATCTGAAATAACCGTTCCCACTCATTTTTCAGTCAAATAATTGTTCATGCCAATTTCCTTGAACAAAACTTCTAAGTCTTTGGTCAGCTTCCTTGTCTGGATCTGAGAAAAATAATGTTTTGTTCGGATCAGAGTAGTTTTGACTGCTTTCCGACAAGTCATATCTGTTTCGACAGTCCTTGTATGACATGTTCATCTCAGTGATCCAACTCATCCAAACTTCTCAAAATCTTTTCCTTAGGTACATTCTGACTCGGCCAACAAGTCTTGTTCAACTCAGTTTCTCGAACCAGTTCAGTTTTCACTTGGCCGGCTCGGATATTCTGATTTTTTTACTAATTTAGTCTGTCCATGATGATCTTTAATTGATCTCAACCCTTCCCAACGATCTTGATCTAACCACGTAACTCATGGTATATTCGTGATCGAGCGGCTACGACTATGCCATGGTCCATCAAGGGTAGAGTCTGGGGTCCATCCAGTCTAGCTATACCACCCCCTTATAGTAGCACTTAGGCCATTTTAGGTTCTGCCTCTAGTGTACGATACCTATGTATGAGAAGTCATTGAACCATTGATGGTCTAATTTTAAATACTTAGCAGAATTTTCCCTTAGTATTCTCACTAGTTATACATGTTTCACAACTAAGTCCTTATTCATTTTCGGATTTTTGAACAAATGTGATACACGACGCCCTGCTTTGGCTAACCAAGGACCAGCGCTACAGAAGAAAAGGAAATATACCTTAATCAACCCAACCGACTTTACAAAAGGAAATCGACAAGGATATAAGGAAATATTCTTTATATCTGTGGATATCTACAACTATCTATGAGTTTTTGCCAAATCTATACGACAATCTACTATAAATAAGAGAACCAAAACCTTAAGATCGACATCTACGTTCTACAACTTAAACACTCGACATTGTCAATGGGATTACAACAGAAATTAGGATTCTTTCTCTTATTTTTTGTAAACCCTGCTTTTAACAAAGTATTAGTAAAGACTATATTTCGATCTTATCTTTCCATAGTAGCAAAACAAGTCTTCTCCAAATTTTACCCTAACATGACATATGTGTAGGATACTATAGTTTGTTATACGCCAATTGCTTTGCATCAACATTTGTAAGTTTTCCTGTTGGAGAGTTTTCGCTTCACTTGTTGAGGCTTTTTACGCAGATGCTATTCTTTTACACGTGGATATGTATTTCGACTAGCGGTACATGGTGGACGTTCAAGTAGTCGTTCGATTTGGATACATTCGAGTTTCAGGTTTTCAAAGCCATGTATGTCCTGTTCGGGGTTTTATATATAAGGGACCAATTTCAATTAATATTTATGCGGGTTCGGGAACCCACTTAAATTTTAAAACTTAATCCAAAAATCCAAGTTTACTTAAAAACTTCAAAAATCCAAAAATAAAAATAGTATAAAACCTATAAATTTGAACATTGTACGATTAAATATATAAATAAACATGAAATTGAGTAATTGAGTTACTCATCAATGATTCATATACATTTTAGGTATTTATTAAGAATTTAGAGTATTTTTAGGTTTGGGTTCATATTCAATTTTTTTTTCAGGTTTTCGTGGGTACCCGTTTGAGTTCCAGTTTGATTCGAATCATAATCGATACTCGAGATACTGTGAAACAAATCCCATTCAGATGTTTGTGTCGGGTTCGATTCGCTTCGGTACTGCTTTTTCGGATCGAGTTCGGGTCGGTATTTCAGCTTCAGATTCGAGTTTTTTTGCCCAACCCTAATTTCGCCTTATATTATTTGTTTGTTTACTTCTTTTGACATGATTAATATTATCATGAAATTGTTGGAGATGGATTTCACGCCCCAACAATGTCCAGCCCATGTCGAACAATGAGCCCGATTCGGAAAAGGCCCAAAAGGAACATTATGGGCCTAAAGCAAAGAGGGAACGAAATGGACCGAATCCATGGAAAAGCCCACCAGGCCAAGTCTAGGTCCAAATGAGAAAACCAAGAGAAGATGACGTTTAAAGAACAGGACACCGCAGAAGACGAAGTCTGTATGCCCAACAATGGTATGTATGCATAAATCACACCTGACACGTTTATGATTAAAGCCTTGAGACCCGCCAGAGCCCGAGGACGACCATCCTGAAGACCAACATGTTGCGACAAGAATGGACGACCATCTCTCTGCTTGAGGTTAGTGAATCATGCCGATCCCACATAGTTTACCACACCAAACGACATGCCCGTTCTCAAAAGGACTATGTCTCGCTATAAATAGGAGGGCTTTGAGAAGAAGCAAGCAGGGGAGGAAATAGGATCTAGGAGAAAAAACTTTAGAGAAAGAAAATCCAAAATATTGCAAGGTGTAATCGCCCCTTTTTACTTTATATATTCCTTTTTGTAATTTCGAATCCAAATTACTTGTATCCAATTCGTTAGGTTCGACTAATAGAGGGTATATGTGCTGGTTTACTTTGATTACTCAGTTATCGTATTGGTTTGTTAGTTTTGGTATAGATTACATTTGGGAGACACTTTGTATTTAAACAAAGTTGGTTTGTTATTTGTTAATCAATGAAGCGTTTTACAACAAACTCGATGATAAGGGTGGGCAAAAGACCCGAATCTGAAGAACCGAACCGAATCCGATCCGAAAAATGGTACTGAACCCGAACCAAAATCGGCAAAATATCCGAACGGATTCTAAATTTTAATACCCGAAGAACCGAACCGAAGAAAAAAAAATATCCGAAGAACCGAACTGAACAAAACCTGATCCGGACCAAAATATTTCGGGTACCCGTAAATATCCGAAATATAATAATAAACTTAAGTATATTAATTATTTTATATCTAATATCCAAAAATATTTCAAACATATGGAGAAAATATACAAATTATTCAAAGTACCGAAAAATACTTAAAATAGCCAAAAAATAATAAAAATATTTGAAATATCGAAAAAATATTTACCATTTTTTCACCTAAATACCCAAAATGAAACAATTTTCACAGTTAATCGTAGATATTTGATCATGCATTATTTTAATTTATTTCTTTTATGTTATTTTATTTTTGGATTTTTGAAGATTTTAAGATATATTTGAATTTTTTTAAATTTTCACATAATTTAAACGGATACCCGAACCCGAACCAAACCCGCAAAAACCCGAACCAAACCTGAAGCGAAAAACATAAATACTCGAATAGGTTTTGAACCTCTAGACAAAAAAAACCGAAACCCAAATGGACTCGAACTGAACCCGAATGCCCACCCCTCTATAAGTTAAAATTGTATCAGAGCTTTTTCTTCCTTCATTCAATCTTCTCTTTGATTCATCAATAAGATCTTCATCAGTTGATTATTCGTTCTCTTCCGATCAGATCGATCAAATTTTCTTTTGAATCGGTTACATATTCCCGATTTCATTTCTATGGGCTGCTTATTCTCGGCGTGGATCTTTTGTTGGCTGCTTTTTCCCGGCATCGATATTTCAATTCGGTTTCTTATTCTGTCAAGACTCTTCTTCAACTCAATTTGATTGCTTATTCCCGTTGACCTCAGATCTGAACAACAATGGTGTCTAACCCATCATCATCAACTCCGATCAATCCTTCGACTGGTAATCAATCATCTGTTGTAGAAATATTGATCCATGTATGAATCCTTTATATCTTAATCTTGCTCAGAACTCTGGGATATGCCTTGTTACTGAGAAACTTATCAGAGATTCAAACTACCTCACTTGGCGTATATCTGTTGTCAAAGCTCTTAACTCATAGAATAAACTCGGATTCGTCAATGGTACGTTGATTAAACCTTTTAAAGATCATTTTTAATATGGATCTTGATCTGGGTGCAACGATATGATATATACTTGGTTGGATAACTCTATGTCGAAAGAGATAGGAGCTGAAACGATTTATTTTGATGATGCTCGTGCTTTGTGGTTAAATTTGGAATGAAGATTCAAACAAAGAAATCTATTGAAGGTCTATAGTGTTCATGATCAACTAGATCGCTTACATCAAGGATCATTGGATCTCAATGCATATTATACTCGATTGGTCACACTGTGAGAAGAGCCAAAAAAAATTATGAAGAAGTGCCTTCCTGCAACTGTGGAAAATGCATTTGTGATTCAAATAAGAGATGGATGCAACTATATGAGAAAAGAAACATTGTTAGGTTCTTGATGTGTCTGAATGATTCTCTTGCAAGCAGAAGAAAGCAAATCCTAATGATGGATCCTCTACCAGAATTCAAAAGATTTATAACTTCTTGACACAAGATGATCAACAAAGTAGACTTTCTGATGTCTCTACTCAATCAAAATCTATTGAAGTTTTTCAAGCAAGTGTTAATCAAGAAAAATATTGTGGGAACTACAAACAAGGGAGACAGAGACCTATGTGCTCTGACTGTGGTTTACTAGGCCATATTGCTACAAAATGTTACATATTACATGGATATCTACCAAGATACAAAGCTCTAGTTGGTCCAAACACATATCAAGAGAGGAATAAAGGGAAAATTTCTCAGAACAATGGAGTCTATATGGTCTATAATCAAGTCTTAGAATGTGTGCCTCAAGAACAACCACAAAACCATCTCATCACATACAACGGTGGTTCTACTTCTCACAATGTCTTTCCTCATATTGTAGTTCCCTTCCCTACGATGTCTCTTCACAGAATGAAGTCAAAATCAGTCCAAACATGAATCATTCTGTGAACATGGTGAATTCTGGTACATTCTCAGTTGCAAATGTCTGTCCTTACAAGAAAGAACTAATTGCTCAGTTGGTTGCTCAATTGAATAGACAACTCCAAGATTCACCGTATCAATTCGAAGGTCCATCAACATCCTCACAACATGGTTCAATCTCAGTACAAAGTATGCCACTAGTATCATAACTCTCTTCTTCTTTAGTGGAATCAGACCTTAATTTACCAAAAGTGGTTTGGATTTTGGATACTGGTGCTAACTGCCATATATGTTGTGATCTTAGAAAATTTTCTAGTTAATTCATATTGAAAACACCACTATATCCCTTCCAAAGAAAACAAAAATCCCTGTTCACATTGCTGGAACAATCAAACTCAATGACAAACTGATTCTTCATCCGGTTTTATATTTACCTTCTTTTCGTTTTTATCTTTTAAGTGTCAGTACTATAACTAAAAATAAAAATCTTTCTGTTCACTTTTTTCATGATGCTTGTTTCATACAAGATCATATTCAAGATTGGATGATTGGTTAGGATAAACAATCGAATAATCTTTATCTCCCGACCCAAAATGAATCCTCAATTCCTTAGAATCTTGTTGCATCTTTAGTTGTCAGTCCTAAACTTTGGCATCAGCGTTTAGTTCATACAACAAATTCAAGAATTCAAAATTTTTCTTCAAATATAAAGATTTTTCAAAAAATTTCTGATTTTCATTGTAAAATTTGTCATTTGTCTAAGCAAAAGCGTTTGTCATTTGTTCCAAATGAAAATATTTCTCAGGAACCTTTCTCATTAGTTCATATTGATACTTGAGGACCTTTTCATGTTACTTCTATTATTGGATATCGATTCTTTCTCCCTTTACACTACAAGAAATCAGACGGTTAACAACGACGCTAATCGTCGTAAAATCGTCGTTAAATAAGAATAACGACGGATTTACGACGAAATCAATTTTGTTGTTAACGGATCGTCGTAATGGAAAAATCGTCGTAAAATCGTCGTTAATCTTACGATGACACAAATTCGTCGTAAATTAATTGTTAAAAATTCGTAGCAAAATACTCGTAAATTAACGAGGTTGGAACGACGAAATGTGTTTCGTATCTAATTCGTAGTAAATAGATTGTAAATTAACGATTATTAAACGAAAAATTTGATGCAACAAATCGTCGTTAAATTGTTGTAAATTTACGAAAATTTAACAATGATAGAACAAAACAATCGTCGTTCAATCGTTGTCGTTAAATCGCTGTAAATTTACAACGATTGAACGACGAGTTTTTTAAAAGACGTTTTAAATTCGTTGTTAAGTAACAACATTTTTACGACGGTTTATTAATTAAAATCAATAAAAAAAATCAGAATTCATATTTTCTGAAAATTAAATAATAAGTAAATTAAAAAATATACAAATACATTTAAATTTTTAAAAAACCTATAAGATAAAAATATACAATACAAAAACTACATAAATCCTATATCGACGGATATACTACTAGATCTATGTCGTCAAAATAGCCCTCTGGGTGAGTCTCGGGATCGACGGGGTTGGTCCTGTTCCTGCTGCTGCGGATCACTCGCTACCTCATTAGACAAACAATCTCCTGGTTGTCCACTGAAAGGATCCCGAATTTCTTGTCGTAGAAGCTGAACTGGCGATCGTACCGTTGTTGCTTCGACCGTAGATCCGCGATCTCAGCTTGCGCGGTCTTCAACTCGTGTTGCATAGCTGTCTGTTGGGTAGAAGCGGGTCGGTATGACGACGATGCCGCTGGGACATCCTGAATGGAGTCCATCCCCAAAACTCTCAATTTTTTCTTGGGAACAACCTGAAAAAAATGAACAGTTCAAATATAAATTTAAAAAGAATAAACAAAATGTAATGAAAAATAAAAAACGATTTACCTCTTCGAAAATACAATCCAGCTCAGGGGTGGTCAGAGGCTCGGCCGGCTGAGGAGTGCCTCCGGGCGAGAGCTGAGATCTCTGACTCTCAATCTCCATCCACCTCGCCTGTACTTGGTTGTAGGTCCGCTCCGACTGTGCATCAACGAACTGGCCGTTCTTCCGCTTGTACGTCTTCTCGAAGACCTAGCTGACAGACGGAAGATAGCCTAATGTCTTGGCCTGCAACAAAATAAAAGACATAATTAATTGAATAATTAATATCATATATTATGTATTTAATTTAATAAAATAATTCAAAAATATATAATTCAAAAATTACTTACCATCTCAAAGCGTTGGCCAGCGAAAGACATCTAACCAGAAGTGTGAGGCATCTACTTCTTGGAGCGGTGGTGTTCCGTGAGATGGAACACTTTGTCGCAATCGATGCGGCATGTGCATCTCTCCAGTAGGCCTCCGGGCCATTTCACACCGCTGTAGACATGAAGATGGGCTTGGCCTCGTCTCCCTTCTGCCCGAACTTCTCCTTCCAGTCGAAGACGGTGTTGGCGAGTTTCAACTTCGCTCGTGCGTAGAACTCCGCCTTGACCATCTCGTTGATAGAGATGTCCCAATGCCACTTTTGCTGAAAAAACAAAAAAAAAATTTTGATTAACACAATAAATATATAATTAATAAATAAATAAAATAATATAAATAAATAAAAAATTAAAAACGTTCCGCGAAACACTTGAACCATGTCCGCTTGATGTGGTCCAGCGTTGTCGACAAGTTCACGTGCGGCTCCGTGAAGTAGCTCTTGATGGTGTCGGAGACAGAACGGCCGACCTTGTTGTCGGCCCCGAACCTGTGAAAAAAACATATAAAGTTTTTAATATTGATATAATTAGTTAAATATAATAATTAAATTAAATTAAAACATACGAAAATGTTTGATCGTCTGTCCTATCGGGATCGAGATAAGGAAGATGATCATGTGCGGACTGAACGATGATATCCTCAACTCGAAGATGAGCATATGGAGCGCCAGGCGGGTCATCCAAATCCGGATGTATGCCTCCATTGGCCCCGACTGCCTCTGGTGGTGGTGGTGGTGGTGGAGGCTGAGGGGGAGGGACGGACGATGCTGGTGGTGGTGCTGGCGGCGGAAGAGGAGGCAGTGGTGGTGGCGGCAGTGGTGGAGACGAAGTAAACGGCAGTCTCGGCCTCGGCCGAGCAGACGAGACTGGTGTAGAAGACGATGTCGAGTCTCCCGTCTGACGAGCTTCAACCTCTCGCTCGGCCATTAGGAGGACCAATAATAACTAAGAAAAAGGAACCTCTAATTAAAATCCTATGGGTTGATTGTACGGGATTTAATTTTAATATTTGTTGTGGCTCTAAAATTAATTAAAATAATTTTTTTACTATCTTTTAGGACTATGAATGTGAGGATATTAATTATAAATTTTAAAAATTTAGTAATTAACTCTTAATATTATTAATTATAATTTTATCATAATTTTTAATTAAAGTGTTATTTATTAAATTTCCTAGCCTAAAAACTTTATCATAATTACAAATTAAAGTTTTAATCCTAATTCTAAAATTTAATCCTACAACTAGTCCAATTCCTAATCTATAACTATATCTAAATTTAAATTATTTAAAAATTTAAGTTAGAAGATTATTTGATTTTAGGGAGAGCGTCGAGAGTTTTGATTTTGTTGAAAAGTTGGAATAAGCAACGAAATGCGGACTTATTGTATATATGGACGTTATTGTCGTCGTAAAATCGTTGTAACGAAAATTTAATAATTCGCATTAACGCGCCAGAGAGAAAACGAAAAGGTTTGTATTTTTCGACAAATCGTCGTTAAATAACGATGATTTTCCGACGATTCGTCGTAAAATCGTCGCAACGGAAATTTAATTTTTTGCATTAATGCACCAAATGGAAAATGAAAAGATTTGTATTTTTCGATAAATCATCATAAAACCATCGTTAAATAACGACGATTTGAACTTTTGTACGAATCTTACAACCTCGTACATAGTACACCTGTGGATGTTAACGTTTTAGGGTTTAGGGTTTGATGTTTAACGACGATTTGATAATATTCGTCGTTAAATCATCGTTAATTAACAATGAATTAACGACGATTTATGTAAATTGTTTCTGAAACGTCAAAAATATTTTATTTTTTTTAATGTTTCGATCAATCTAGGTTGTAAAACCAAGTCTTTCTCATTATATGTAACATTACATCATTTTAGAAACAAAAAAAAATTCCAAAACTTACGTCTGAGAAATCTCTTATACATTACAATGTCGTTTATGTTGTTTCTCCTTAAGATGTTGTCTATTGATCATGTTTTTGAAATTTTGATGTAACGAAAACATGCATTCATACTTACACTTGTAATGTGCTTTTTAATGAATGTGTAGTTGTATAATTTGATAACCGATATTTCGATTTGGGGTTTAGGGTTTCATGTTACTTTTTTCGTTAATTTACGACGATTTAACGAGGAATGACTTTAAAATGATGACGTAATGACGATTGGAAATTAACAATTATTTAACGACGATTTCTGCAATAACAACTAATTAACAACCATTTAACCACAAGTTAACAATAATATTTCAGTTACTAGTTATAACTTATTAACTTAATTTTTAGCAGTGATCTATTATCCACCATTTTTTATCACTTTCAAGAATTTGTGAAAACTTATATGGTGATTCAGTTAGACTTAAATGCTACAAATGTTAAGAAATTTTTCGAATCGTACAGATATAAATACATATGATTCAAAAAAAAACTTTAAAATACAAGTTTCATCACTCCACTTCTTCATCATCTTTCAAAAAAAATCATACAATTGTCCACACAAACATCAATAGACTCAAATGGCAGACCCAGACTAATAACCAACTTCTTTATCTCATAATACGTTTCAGCAGCCAAATTATCAGAAGGTAGATACTCTTTAAATAAATCAGTCCAATCATCCATGCATACTTCAGGTAAGTTATTATTTGTTTTTATAGTCATCATCCTAGCAGCTAATGACAATTTAGAGTGTCCTTCTGTACATTCAACATATAATGGTTGATTTGCATCATTTAACATGTCGTAGAATCTTTTAGCATCTAAATTTGGTTCTTAAACAATTTTATCATCATATGCGAATGCAGCAGTATTTACTTGATGAGGAAATGCATCTCTAACCATGTCATTAATCCCATCGTGTTGATTATCGTCATTATGATGGTGATAATTACCAAACTCATATTGATGATTATGCTTGTCAGCAGGTTCAACATTTTTTACAGATTGATAATGATAATTACTACTACTGCTAATACCCACATTACCTCAATGTCTTTCCCCATGTTGAAACCATATTAAATATTGCGGTGTAAATCCTCTATTTAACAAATTCTTCCAAACATTTTCAACAAGAATGAACCGTGTATTCTTGCACTTTCTACATGGACAGAACATCTTACCATTTTCGACAGTGATCAGTAGATTTGTGGCTTGACGCATGAAAATTTCAAGTCCTCCGAAGAACTCTTGAGTCACAGATCCCTCCCCATCTCTATGCATGTACATCCACCATCGGATTTCGTATAGATCGCCAGACATTTTTGATTTTCCTTTTGTGTTGGATGAGAAAAAAATGTGTGAGGTGTGATTTATGGTGAAAGTGAAGGAGGTATTTATAGAAATTTCATAAATTTTAGCATTGAATTTACATTAGATCTTAACAACGAATTAACAATGATTTCTTTTTGCTACCAACAAACAACAATTTAACTTTTAATTAACGACTATATTTTTCGTTTTTAATTATTAGGTATACCTATAATAAACGTTTTAAACATATAACAATTTTAGTCTCTAATTTGTTGTTAAATACTTGTTAAATATGTGTTGTTAAATCGTTGTTATTTAACGAGTTTTTAACGACGATTTACAAAGTGTAAATTAGTCGTATAATCATCGTAAATTATCCACATTTTAACGACGATTTGAATCGTCGTTAATTTACGACGATTTTACGACGAAAATAATTTACGTCGTAAATTCGTCGTCAAATCGTTGCTAAATAACGACGATTTATTTTTGTCGCAAAAATTCGTTGTTAATCGACTGATTTCTTGTAGTATTAGTTGATGATTGCACTAGGGCTACATGGATATATTTTGTTACTAACAAAAGTGATGTTTCAAAAAATTTTCCTGATCTTCTAAAGATGATTTCTACTCAATATGATTTCTCTGTCAAGAGTATAAGATCGGATAATGCCCCTGAACTTCAATTTAAAGATCTTCTTACAAAATTAGGAATCAAGCATTATCATTCATGTTCTTACATCCCTCAACAGAATCATGTTATTGAAAGAAAAGATCAAAACCTTTTAAATGCATGATCACTTTATTTTCAGTCAAATATTCCCCTTTCATACTGGTCAGAATGTGTTTCAATTGTTGTGTCTCTTATTGACAAAACCCCTACTCCAGTTTTAAAGAATAGATCCCCTTATGAAGTTTTGAATAAGAAGATACCTGACTATAGTTTCTTAAATATTTTTGGTTGTCTATTTACACTTCCACACAATTTAAAGATATGCACAAATTCACATTGAGAGCTAGAAAATGTGCATTTATAGGATATGAGAATGGTTTGAAAGGGTATAATGTTCTTGATCTTGATTTTAACACAATTTATATTTCAAAAAATGTGGTTTTTCATGAAACTATTTTTCCTTTGTTCATAATCAAACACAAAAATTTATTCCTTTGTTTGACGATTCTGTACTTCCTTTTTCTGATAAACAAAACAAAACATCAGATACTTTTTTACCATGATTTTGATTTACAAGATTTTCAAAATCCTTTTGTCGTTGAGTCTAATCAGAAATCTAATTCACCATTGCTTTCCTCTAATTCATCCATACCACCAACACAACTTCCATCACCAACAAAAATTCCATCACGAAATCCACCTCCTCAAAATGACATAGGAAATGATCTAAGACCACTCAGACAGACTAAGGCACCTAGTTATCTTTCTCAATATCATTGCTCAAATGTTATAAAAGAGCAATTTTCTTTGTCTTCTCTTTCACATGGTATTGATCATCCTCTTTCTGTTTTTGTCTTACGATAAACTTTCTCATGAGTATCGTCTATTCTGTTTTTTCATTTCTACTAAGAAAGAACCTATAACATTCAAAGAGGTTGTGTTGTTGCAAATTAGGCTTGATGTTATGAACCAGGAGTTAACTGCTCTAGTGAGCACATCAACTTGGGCTATATGTTCTCTGTTAGAAGGAAAACATCACATTTAATGTAAATGGGTCTATAAAATCAAGAACAAAATTTGATGGATCAATAGAAAGATACAAGGCTCGTTTGGTTGCTAAAGAGTACACGCAGTTAGAGGGCATAAACTACATGAAAACTTTGAGCCCCGTAGTTAATTGTCTTCAGTCAGATTGATTCTAGCTTTAACTGCTATGAAGGGGTGGAGCGCAACACCTATAGATGTCACGAATGCATTCTTGCATGGTGACTTATATGAGAAAATATATATGTGCTTACCTTGAGGATACACACCAAGACAGGGGGAGTTAATGCCAAAGAAACCTGTTTTTAAACTGCTCAAATCACTTTTTGACCTTAAACAAGCCTCTCGCCAATTCATGGATACTTTTGGTTAATGGGTTTGAGCAGTTTTATGGAGATCCAACACTGTTCATTAAACAATCAAGTTCTACTTTATTGACTCTCATGGTACATGTAGATGATATCGGTCTGGTTGGTAATAATGACTTTGATGTGAATGATTTGAAATTGCTTTTATCCAAAGAATTCAAGTTTAAAGATTTGGGTAATATGCATTATTTTGTTTGGAAATAGCAAGGTCAGCAACTAGTATAACAATTTCTCAGAGGAAGTACACGTTGGAGCTACTGGATGAATTTGGTTACTTGGGTTGTAAGCCAGTGAATACTCCTACGAAAATGAATATCAAGTTGGTTGCAGATGAAGGTGAGAAGGTACAAGATGCTACATATTACAGAAAGCTCATTGGCAAGCTCATCTATCTCATAATTACAAGGCCTGATATAGCATTTGCAGTAAACAAGTTAAGTCAATACTTTTCTGATCCAAGAAAAACTACTTAGAAGCTGCACACATGATTCTACAATATCTTAAGAAGGCTCCTGGTCAGGGATTTTTTATTCAGCCACTTCTACGATTAATTTAAGAGCTTTTGCAGATGCTGATTGGGGCACATGTCAAGATACACAAAGATCAATTACTAGAATGTGTATTTTTCTTGGAGATTCTTTGATTTCTTAGAAATCGAATAACCATGATGTCATAAGTCAAAGCTCAACAAAAGCAGAATATTCGTATGGCTTAGACAACTAATGAATTGATATGGATACAATCTTTGCTCATTGATCTAAAGCTTCAGCTAGAAGATACTCTTGTGCTATATTGCGATAATCAGGTTTCCGTACAAATTGCCAACAATTCAGTTTATCACAAAAGAACCAAACACATTGAAAGAGATTGTCATGTGGTTGGGGAAAGAGTTATGGCTAGTCTTGTGAAAACCTTACATGTCTCCTCTGCTCATCAAATAGTAAACATTCTCACTAAACCAGTCACGACGCATCAATTTACAAATCTTTTATCCAAGATGGAAATCCTCAATTTGTATTCCTATCTTGAGGGGAGTATTAGAGAATATATGTGTTGGTTTACTTAGATTATTCGGTTATCGTATTGGTTTGTTATTTCTGATTTAGATTACATTTGGGAGACACTTTGTATTTAAACAAACTTGGTATGTTATTTGTTAATCAATGAAACTGTAAGGACCTCGAACCGGTCTGCTAAACCGAATCCCACAAACCCTAGGTCAAACCGCGTCTCCTCTCTATAAAAGGACGTCGTCATTTCCTCGAGAAACGAAACACGAGTCCCAAAGCGTAGCTCTGTCTGAATCCCGTGAGAATCCCGTAAACCCTAACCGTCAACTCTCTCTTTCGAGATCCGAGCCACCGACCCTCCACCACCGTAGGACCGGCGCCGCCTTCTGAGGGACCCGCAGCGACGCCGTCTCTCCCCGCTTCGCCCGTGAACCGCTGAAGCTCTCTCCCTCTCTCGAACCATGAGTCTCCGTTGCCATTCCGAGAGCCCTCAGCCTCGATCCTCTCCACCTGATCCTAACCGACGCTTCCAGTCGCCGATCGAAGCCTTCCGCCGCAATCCCGAGCCTCCGACACTGCTCTCGACCCCATCCAAGCGCCGTCAAGCCTTTTCGAGCCAACTCTGAAGCACCCTTCTGAGGCCTCTCCCTTGCTCGATCGAGCCTATCCGACAATTCCCGAGCTTTCACGCCGCCGCTCAGCTCGTGTCACCGTCCCTAGCCGCCACGCCCGTGAATGTGAGAGTCTCCCTCTTCTTTTTCGTCGTTGATAGGGTTCCAAGAGGTAGTTCCGTGTTTCGAATTTTTTCCTGTGGGTTCCGATTCTGTTGTTTCCGCGTTTTCGTAGGTTTGTCGTTTCAAGTTTTGGTTGTTTCCATTTTTGGAAACTTTCTATTTTTGGCAAGTCCCAAATTTGGAAGGTTTCTATTTTTGTAAAGTTTCTTTTTTAGAAAAGTTGATATTTTGGGAAGGTTTCCTAATTTAGTAACTTCCTTTTCTGGAAGTTGCCATTTATGGCAGGTTTCCATAAATGGAAAGTTTCCTTTTAGGTAGATCCCGATTTAAGGACTAACACGGGTTCCTTTTTGGTTCAGGTCAAGAAGAGTAGGAGTTAGTTCAGAAGTTCATTCGCATCCGAGTTCATCTACATCATCAAGCTAAGGTGAGGAGCTAAACCCGTAGTTATCCCCCGTAGAACTGTCTCATGATGTTTTCTCTGTTAGTATAGGTTTAACGCGTCTTACTTGATAGTCTTGTTTGAGTGTCGAGTCAGTCCTGAATGTTGAATGAGCATGTGTAGATTTAAGATAATGCCTTAGTGATTAGGATGTTTTGTATGAGATTGATGATTGTGAGAAGGAGAGTGGTTTGCGCCTCTGGAGATGGAAAGAAATCCGTAGGGCCCTATATATCGGTTAAGTGGAAATGAAGGAAGCCCGATTCCTGTAGGGGTGTGCCAGGTTACGGATTTGGGTGCCAAAAGTTTTGTTTTGGGCATCTTTGTATGCCATGATTGCTTGCGGTACAATATGTGTCTGTTTGGTGTTAAATGTATGATGGCTTAGGAAGTGTTCTAAGTCTTTTCTGCGGTGTTGCGTGTGTAGCAACCCACCCCTCGCTAAGTGATTCCCCTGTCACTCACCCCTCTTCCTCCTGTCCCTCCCTCTCTTTGTTTTGCAGGATAGTATGACGAGTAGCCAGAAGATGATGGTGGAACTGGTGTTCTTTTCATTGGGTGTTGGGTTATTTAAAATAAGATTTCAGTTAGATTTTAGACTTTGTTTAATTATCTGAATTGTTGAACTACTGGATTGATGGTTGGACTTTTGTTATTGAATTCGTTGGTTTAATTAAATTATCGCAAATCGGTTTTGAAGACTAAGTCCCATTCGGTTTTGAAGACTAAGTCTCATTCGGTTTTGAGGATTAAGTTCCCGTAGATGCTCTGTGGTGGTGGTGCGCAGTGTAGTTTTGTGGATAGCCTGTGCACGGATCCTGACGAGGAAAAACCGGATGCTGGTGGTTGGCAGTTAACACGCGCGGGAACCCTAACGGAGGAGAATCCGAGTAATACAGAAACATTTTACAATAAACTCTATAAGTTGAAATCGACTTTAATATAATGAGATTTTCCGACTCATCTTGCCACCTCGAATTTCGATCCCAAATAACTCAGTGTAGATTCCCACCTTCAACGGAAGACAAAAAAAATGTTCGAGCCTATAGTATTGAAACGGTGATCACGACATTGCAAAGTTACTTTTGGATTGAGAACAGAAAATATTAATCCATCGGTTAATTCAAATTACATAAAGATGGCAATTCTATACATTTCAGAAAAAAAAAAAAAAATCTCACACGGAGCACAAAACAAAAAGTGCAGAGAGGTGAAAAAAAACAAAACAAAACAAAAAGTGCAGAGAAGAAAAAGGAAGATAAGCCGGTTTGCTAAACAATAAATGAAAAGAAATAATAAACTCATGAAAAAGGCTGGGAGAACATCTCGTCGCTTATACAGGCTAAAACCGTTACGGTGTTTCAGATAGAAGCACCGAAACGGAACGCGTTTTTATTTTCCCCTGACTGACTGTTACGTCTCCATTCAGCAATGGCTGCGTAGAGAGCGTGGTTGGGTAAAAGGTTAATGTTTGGCAACGGTAAGTTAGTCACCGGCGAAGTCCGGTGATCCTCCATCCACTCTACTATGGCTCGGCGGTCATACGTGTACCCATCCGCAGCAACACATGGATCCTTCATCACATCCTGCAACAGTTAACATCACAACATTATTCTATAAGCTAAGTGACTCCTTTCCCAAGTAAACGGTTAACGTAATGCGCAAGTTATATCACCTTAAGCAATGGGCAGACGAAATGGCTGGGAGGTTGACTCGGCTGAGCTGAAAACGATTTTCTGGCTTTATCAGCTACTTTCTTCAAACTCTCCAATGCTGGAAGAATCTCATTTTCCAAATCAGGCCTGTCTTTAGCACGGAGCTCTGTACAATAGAGGGCTAAAGCGGCTAACTTCCGGGTTTCTTCAATCGGCCAATTCCCAGCTTTCTTGTCAAGAATCTGCATTAACTCGTCATCATTGTCGTTCTCCATGGCTATTTCTACTGTATATGTCAGTGCTATAGCTGGTTGGGCCGTAAGAAGCTGCAGAATGATCATTCCAAAAGCATACACGTCTGACTTTGTAGATATCATTCCGGTTCTTTGATATTCGGGATCGATGTAGCATAGCGTCCCGACGGGGCTTGTCTGTTTATACATTGTGAATTTGGTTGACAGCGGATCGACTTGGATCATTGTGGAGAGACCCACATCTCCTACTTTGCTTACAAAGTTGCCATCAAGTAAGATGTTGGCGGGTTTAAGATCACGGTGTATGATTGGTGTCGGTTTTGATTTGTGGAGGAAAACCAGCGCTGATGCGACTTCCCAAGCGATTCTGAACCGCACAAACCACGGGATCGGCTGACTATTGTTGACTTGGAACAGTCTATCTTCCAAGCTACCGTTTTCCATGTACTCATAGACTAGAGCACCGTGCTCGGGGCATGCTCCAAGAAGGAGAACCAAGTGTGGATGCCGTATCTTGCTCAAGATTTCGAGCTAAGAGAGATCATCGTCCAGTAGAAAATGTCAGCTAATTTAAAGAAAGAACTAAACTTTCAAACAAATAAACCTTGTTTTTTTTGGGTACCTCTTGATCAAATTGCTTGGAAAGATTACTTTCAGCAGAATTCAAAATTTTGACAGCGGCAACTGTATGATGCAGATTGCATTTGTAAACAGCCCCGTATGCTCCCATTCCGATCTTTAGATCTTCAGAAAATGATGAAGTTGCGGTAGTGATTTCTTCCCAAGTGAACTCTTGATATTGCAGCTTAGGAGCCACAATGGAACTTTCTTCAAGCGTCTTCTTCTTCTCTTCGACCTCAAGTGTTGCTTTCACCTCGGCTTCTTTTCTCTTTTGCTCAGACTTTTGTCTTTGGTTTTCTTCCAACCCCTTCGCTTCATGCTCCTTTAGCGTTTGCTCTTCAAACTTAAGCTCACTTAGCTGAAACCATAAATAGGAGACAGATAAATATTATACACGCAAACCAAAAGCTCAAGAAGCTTTCATAAAACACAAGTTGTATAGAGATTTATGAATCTGACCCTTCGAGAAGCAGCCAAGGTTTCTACTTGAGCCACTGCATACATTTCTTGAGCATCTCTAAGTTCAGCCCTTAACTTTGTAATCTCAGAGTCTAGTTTTACCTGAAATCAATGAAAACATCTATCATCCGCAAGTTTTTTGATTTCACTAAGTGGTTAAAAGAATAAGTACTTATCGAAGCCTAATTTACCTTGTTTTCTGTGAAATAGTCTTCACCTTGAGTAACATTTCCGTATTCACGGTTACTAGACACAGAACTCATGCCATCTTTTCTCTCATCGAAATCTCTAAAGCGAGAATTCCAAGAAACAGTGAACGATGTTTCAGGGCTACTTATCTTGCTTACTTCCTCAGCAGCATCAGAAGACATACTCATAGTTTCATCTGAACCGGCGGAACTAGAATCCATACGACCAGAAACTCCTCTTACTATTGTAGGGAGATGTTGCAATCTCTTTTTGGACAGAGGACGAGGGTTGGATTTGAGTGCATTTGACGTTATAACTGAAAAACCAAAGAAAAAAGTAAGGCTCTCGAGTCACACACATACATCAGTTTCTACTTAAAAGAATTGAGGAAAGCGTCAAACCTCCGCTAGGTCCTGAACCAGAGGAACGGCTGGAGGTATCGGTTTTCTCACTACCAGAATCTCTGAAATTTTCAGTCCCCTCCGTGTCTGATGATCCTTTATCTTTTGAAAGAATATAGACTCCTTTTGAGACAACATAGACTGTGCATAAGTTTGAAACATATGCTGATATCTTTGCGGTAATATCGTGATTCCTGGAAATGTGTCAACACATACACACTCATGAAGAAAAACCAAATAATTAAACCGAAAAAAAAGATAATGTTTCAAGCAGTACCTATACAATCCACTATGAGATGAGCGTCCAATGACAAGCCTGCTGATCAAATGCTGATTAACCTCTCTGGTAATTGCCACTGCTACACTATTTGATTCGAGAACTACAAGTTCTACAGCAACCTTTGTCAAGAAGATTCAAAGTGAGTATCATGGCTACAAAGCAGAAGACCGAGAAAGATACCAGAAAAAGGAAGAAACCTTTTTGCGGTCGCACATTTTCTTGAAAGGTTTAAGAAGAGTTTCTTTAGTACCCTCCATCACTTGCCTTCTATAAGTAGCAGCCACATCGTGTGGTGCCTCAGTGATAGGGACTGTGTTTCCGGCTAAGGAAGCAAACAGAAACCGCTCTTAAGAAGTCACATAAAGAGTAGAGATGGGAGAAGAAATATGTGGAAACATACAAGGTGTAGGTACACAAGTAATCTTAGAATGGACATGGAGGAGCTTGAAAACGACATTTTTGTCAGAAGCAAACTTTTTAAGAGCCCACTTAAGTACATTCTTGCTTTTGTTGCTCCCACTAAGAGCTATCGCAATGGTCTGTGATTGTGAAGAAGACGCAATCTCAGAGCCGGGCTTCCTAGGAGGCTGGTTATGCTTATGCACTGCCTTCTGGTCCGAGTTTGTTTTTTTGAAAAACAAGTCCATTTTCTCTTCTTCTTCTTCTTCTCTCTGTGTATTTTTGAAAAATCCCTTCGCTTGGAGCCTCTAAAATCTCAGAACTAAGCAAATCTGTGTTCCAAAGCAAATTGGAGATAAGTCATTGACCACATCACAATTGCAATCAGAATCAAAGATCTTTTGAGTTCAACCAAAAACTTAGCAACCATAGCACACTAGGCAAAAAGATAGAACACTGAACAAAGAGAATGTAAGCTTTCGATCAAGAATTTTGCATAATCGAAGCTCTCAAAATTAACAAACCAACAGAGTAGAGTCATGCCATTGCAGAGGGATTTGCAATTCCATTTATTACCTCATAATCATATGTCCCAACAACACAGCTTTTTATGATTGAATTTTTGACATTTACCTATTAGGAAACCTTGGAAACAAGAAACCCATCAACCCAAGCTAAGTTCATTATCTTCTAATAAACTCACAGATTTGACTTTTACCTTAAAGAGAGAGAGAGAGAGAAGCTGTGGCAGAAGAAGAAAAAAAGAAAAACCTTTCTTTCTCTCTCTCTCTCTCCCTCTCAATTTGATATCTTCAACTGGAATAAGGGATGGAATCTTCTATTCTCTCTCACAGAGGCATTGATGGCAGAAACGTTCGTGCTCCTAATTTCGTAGACAATCATCAAGTCCTTTGATTTATTATTATAAGAACTTGTATATATAAAACAAGACAGCTGAAACATGACTCCTCATTATGGTTGAAAGATCATTACACTTCTTTCTTTTTACTACTATCTTGCTCCCACAACAATTTTACTGTCGTTACATTCCATACACAAGCCTTGACGCAAAATTCCTTTTACAAACTTGAGCATTCTGTCCACCATGTTCTAATGGTTCATCTTTCGAGCTTACATATGCTGACTCGCTTTCTTGGCTATAAAGAGTGAATCAGATGTGGTCAGCCTCAAACTTCTTGAAACCTCTATCTTTGAGGGTTGAGCTCAACTCGTAATATCAAGCTCTAAGAGATTGCTTCAACCCATAGATAACCTTCTTTAATCTAAAGACCTTTTCCGGAGCAACTATGTCTTCAAGACCAGGGGGAGGAGTCATGTTCTTAACTGCGATGTACAGACTCTGCGNCATAGACAACTTCATTCACCATAATCAAGTACCTTCATGGGAAAAGTTGCGTCTTGCTATCAGTTTGCTGCGAGGTGAGGCTAAATTTTGGTGGAATGCTGAAAAAGAAGTACGGTGGGAGGAGGAAGAACCCATCAATGATGCAATTATGTTCAGCTCAATTCGCAGAATGGACCCAACCGCATTCAAAGGAGCATATCTTTCAAACCAAATGGAATTATGCAACAAGGTTGATTGTTCTGGAAAGCTTACTCATCAGAGCAACTTTAGAAACTGGACTCATCACAACGACATTAAAGGTCTGGGAGTTATGGAGCTTACAATCTGGGTGAATCAGAATTTTCGCAGAACAGACATATCATCACTCCGAAGGGAACTACGACCAAACCAGAAGGTTTCAGGCTATGATTCAAAATGTTCTAGATTCTCAAGTCATCAAGGAAGAAATTCGAAGTTGAATCACTTTAAAAGACGCTGGGGTGAATTAATTATGAATTTTCAAAGTCAACAGACTTTCAGCTCACTGGTTTACAGCATTCGGTTTAGCCTTGGGTTTTAGATTTAGATTTTTAATTATTTTTGGTTTATTTTTGATTTAAGATTTTCGACAATTAGGTTTAATTTTGGTTTATTATTTTCGCAGAAGCCCTACAAAAATTAGACTTATTTAAGTTGTATTCTACAGACATTGTAAATCATTCATCGAACCTTTTAGCTTAATTTTCAGAAACCATTGTTTCTTTCTTCTCAGTGATTGAGAGCTTTTGTTCAGCTTAGAACAACCCTACAACTGCAGAGTTCATTCTCTAATAGTTGTTTCTTGGTGATCCTTAAAGGAGTTCAATCTTCCTGATCCAAAGATACCCCATATCCATCGATTTCTTCCATCTAAAAATCGGCCATCCTTCTCAATCC
>OVAN01000139.1:0-84945 GCA_900406275.1 Anastatica hierochuntica | reverse complement strand
TAAAGGGATGAGAGAAAACCCTAAAAAAGAAGGGTTTTTGCGTCCAGGTTGTCAGCCATAGACCCATCTGGTCGATGGGAGCCTATCTAGGGTCGATGGCTGGCTACCCACAGAGGANCCTCATCTCTTTCCTATGCTTCTAGCCTCTTGTCTCCATGATTTTTAAGCTCCAATCTCACCTTGAATCCACCATCTAGAGCCTCCCAAAGTCCATCCAAAATAGCACCTACAAATGCAAGAAAGATGGATGTAAAATGCAATATAAACCTAAACTAGACTCTAGATTCTAAATGAGGCATTCTAAAGCTAATATGCTTATTGACAACCTAAATTTGAATGAAAACTAAGTTAAAACACACTAAAATATGCATGAAATTGTATGTACATCACTCCTCAATGTAATGCGAAACTTATCAGCCCTAACGCAACCGCATACCATCAATCACTACTCCTCCATCTCTCACTCCTACTTCCCCTACCGTTACTACGAACCAATTATTATCCATAGACCTTTCATATGCCCCTCTTCTTCCACCCAACTACTTCCATCCTGTAAAGCTAGATTTAATTTTAGTTTATCTTCCCCACTTCGTCGATCTCTCAGTTCATCTTCCTACGTCTGAATTTAGGATTGACGATACACAAAAAAGGTAAGATCTTTCTTTTTTTGCATATTCCTCGGTTTGAATTTTGATTTAGCTTAGCTTTCAATGGATAATTTGTGTTTTGATTGAAACTTCAATTGAATTCTACAAAAGAGAAAATTTGGAGATCTTTTGAGTGAAGTTTTTGGTATTGAGATAATTCCCCTCTTTCTCTTTTTTCTTCAGATTCGTCTTTCCGAAATCAAGAACATCGCATTGGATACCTTTTCCAGTTTGTGGGTTTAATTGCTACTAAAATTAGCTTCCTTGAATTTTGGTGTCTTAAGCTTTGTTGAATATTATGGAAGAAGTTCAGTCTCCATGACTGCACCCATTGAAGCGAAGCTTCTATATTGGCTTATGCGAGGTTTTAATCTTTATCTTTGTTGATCTACTTTGCATGTTTCATTATATAAAATAACCACTGAGATTTCCCGATGATTTCTTGAAGACAATAGCTTTAATCCTCATATTTGTTTTCTTCTTTCAGAAAGTTTTATCTCTTGAAGATAGCATTTACGATGAAGCTTAGAAGTTGTTTACAAAAACAGAACGGATGTTGATAGCAAACATGTCTAACATTGGCAGTGCAAATGTGAAAAACATTTTTTTGGTTATGTCTCTTTCTCCTTTATCTCAAAACAATAAAGAGAAATACTGGCAGTGTATATATGTTGTTGCGGTGACTGATATGTTGTGATGTTTTAAAATTTGATGCTCAGGTTGAGTATGTTAATGCCTCGAGAAGACAAAACCTCAAGAGCCAACACTAAATCTCTCGGAATAGCCATCAAAGCTCGCAGAGAAGCTTAAATTTTCTTATCCTATTCCTGGGATCAAAGGCATTAGACAAACTTCAGGATGAAGACCTTACACCGGTGATCCAACTGATCTAATCCCTGAAGAACAAACAGAGAAGTTTTGCATCGGTCCATTGGATACAGAGCAAGGCTCCACTCAACAAGTGAAGAGGCCAAGAAGAACAAGATAGGAACAACAATTCAAGCTTCTTTGAGTTGAGTTTTACGGATTTTGGGTTGTCGGAAAACCTTTGAAGTGTATGGAAGAAAAGGATGATATAGAGTCAATGATATCGAGTTGCTCTTCGCCTTTGTCTTCGGAAACTAGGAGAAAAAGCTAGATAGATTTGGGTGATAATAGAAAGAGACGAGACTCATTACATCCATATTTAATGAAAATGGAAAAGTAGATTTTTGTTATTTCCTATAAAGTTTCAAAATCATGAAAAAAGTAGAAAAAGAAAGTTTTTTGTTCATTCTGGTAATTAAAGATAAATGGAGGAATAATTGTAACCAACAAGCAAGACATTGGATAAAGAGTCGATGCTTAGGATTTTGGATACTTTTTACTTAGCATCTTCAAAAATAATAGAAAAGACGACCAATAAATTATGCTTCTCATCATCATCTTCCATTTGCTTTAACACCACACTTGTCCTCGTCCATTTTGTGATTCGCATCTCCAAGACTCCAATCAATCCTTAATCAAACACAATTTCATCGTACAAATTCTCTGGCAGAACGGGTCTAAGTGTCTCTGGTCGACGAGAGATGAGCCGTCATCTTGGAGCAGTATCGTGTAATCGAACCAAGCTCCTCTAAAACTCTCTTCTTCAGATGATACTTAAACTTGATAAGCTCCTCTAAAACCCTCTTCTTCAGATGAAACTAAAACTTAACAATCTTTGCTAATGATTTCCATTATCAAGGAAAAAGAAATCCTACAAGAAGAAAAAACCCATCGCCTTTTTTCTAAGTGAAAAACAGCTCATTTTCACTTGAATGGAAAAAGCAGAACTCACGTCATATATGATCTCCAAATTATTTTATTTTTAAAAATTGTTTTCATTTTTGTTGGCACGACTGGAATTATCAAAAGAAAATATGTATTGGGTTTTACCGAGCCCAGGTATGTTGCAATTGTGTCGTTACCAAGAGATAATATAAAGATGAGATTGATAATGCCCCACAAAGGTTAATAATAGTCTTCTCTAACTTCGTTTTTCTTCTGAGTTTAGGAACCAATTGGTCATCATAACGTATTAAAAATATTTGGTTGCTGGGATAATCTGATTTTCTTTCCATGACCCTTATGTAGGATTCACAAACGTACAATATTTGTATTCTGTAGAAACCAAAATACAAATATTTTTCTTCTATTTTTGCTTCCCAAAGAGGATTAGATGAACTTGAAAAAGCCATTAAGAGTTAGTGTGCTTGATTATTGTGGTTTATACCATCTCCAATGTATATCTCTATATTTTACTTTAAAATAGAGTAACTCTAAAATAGAGTTGTATTTCTCTCTAATATATTACTCTATTTTTTACTCTAAAAAATTATTAAAATAATATATTTCAAATTTACTTTTGATACCTTTTATTTATCAAAATTTACAAATTGACCCCAAAATTTTTTTCTTGCAAACATCCATAAATAATAAAATTATTTCACTTATATATTTATTAAAGAAATAAAATTACACTCCATCATATTAAAACATAAAAAACATTCTTTTATTTTAATTTCACTTAAATATTTATAAAATAAAGAAAATTACATTCCATCATATTAAAACATAAAAAACATAACTTTAGATTAATCATCACCATTAGTGTATTTTTACCACAAATGATCAACTAACGCATTTCAAAGGGAAAAGTGAGCTTCTTTATCTTTGATGTCTTTGAACCGAGAAAGAAACTCTTGGAACCAGATATTATGATTATCTGCAATTTGAACCTGTGGAGGTGGAGCTTCTATTCCAACTCCAATTGGTGCATCGAGATCACGCTCATCCTCGATTATCATATTATGTAAAATAGCACATGTAGTCATGATGTCATGTAACATGCTCTTCTTCCAAAAAACGAACCGGTCCTTTCACAATAGCGAAATGTGATTGGAGAACTCCGAACGCACGTTCTACATCTTTCCTACACGCTTCTTTTTTGTAGCAAAGTATTTTTCTTTCGACTCATTGGTTGGTGAATAGTTTGCACAATGGTGGACCATTTTGGATATATACCACCAACCAAATAATAGCCCATATTAAATTCCTTTCCTTGAATGATATAATGAACATGAGGGGCAATACCTTAAGCGAGGCTAGAGAAGAGGTGAGAAGACTCCAACACATTGATATCATTATTAGTGCCTGACATTCCGAAATATGCATGCCATATCCAAAGATCATAATCTCTACCACGACTTCAAGAATCATAGTAGGTGATCTGTTATGACTTGCACATTGTCTAGCCCAAGCGGTAGGACAATTTTTCCATTTCCAATGCATGCAATCTAAGCTACCAAGCATTCCTGGAAACCCCCGTTTTTTACAAATGTAAAGAAGTCTAGAAATGTCATTAGGTGTTGGTGATCGTAGGTATTTCTCTGAAAAGATTTTCACTATTGCTCGAAAAAACCTTTTCATGCTTTCGATTGCCGTTGATTCGCCTATCTTTACATATTCGTCTGTGGCATCTGCGAGAAGACCATATGCTAGCATCCGAAACACAACTGTTACTTTTTGAAGGGACGATAATCCAAACCTACCCATTGTATCCCTTCGTTGTGTGAAGTAGTTGTCATGAGCTTCCACTGCATCAACAAGATGAAGGAATAGAAAACGAGACATGCGATATCTTCTTCGAAACATAACATCGTTGTAAACCGGAGTCTGTGAGAAGTAATCATTGAATAATCTTTGATGTGCACTTTCTCGATCGCGATAGATGAAAGAACGTCCGGGGACTGAGCCACCATGGGTCACTTGGTTTTGTTGTTGATGGAGAAGGACCTGGACGGTTGAATTATTATTGGCAATAACAAATTGTATAGTTTCTTCTTCTTGGTCGAGTCATTGATGATTTCCATATTATCATCGTCTGAAGAGGATGATGAAACATGAAAATTTAGTATATTTCTAAAATTAAAATTCATTTTTAAAGAAAAAGTATGACCAAAGCAGAAATATGTTAATTTGATTGCGATGATAAACATAGAAGTTTTAGTGGTATTTATAGGAATAAGATGAGATTTTTTGTTAATATAAGACATTTTAATTAATACAAAAAATACATATTTTTATTTTAAGTTACATTATCTATTCAAAGGTCTTTCTTGTGTTCAACAATGTTATTTGAAATTAGAATAGAATAACAATACCAAGAATTTACGCATTGGTTCTTTTTTTAATCTAGATTTTTCTTTCACACTATAAAAAAGTAGATTTCTAAAGTTTTGTGTCCAACAATTTTCTTTCACATTAAATAATGAAAGTGGAAAATATCTAATCTAGGTCACGTGAGTATGCAAGGGAAATAGAAATTAACTCCACCATGCATGGGTAAGCCAATAGAGTTTGACTCTAATATCCATATGCCACGTCGATCATGCATGGGTTAATAGAGTTTCACTCCAATATACATAGATATATGTCAGACATGCATTGATAAGTGAGTAATAAATTTATCTTGTAAACATTTAAAAATAGTTAAGAAGATAAAAATTTAAAAAAATCTTAAATTGTCAAATCGTAAATTAGACTTAAGAATTTCTATATATACCTCATACATTTCTACTTCTCTTTTCAATATTAAATCATTCTATAATTTCACTTAATAAAAATATCTCGTTATGCTGGATACTCTCAAGAGGAAGATAAGTTTTTGTGTCAAGTCTATATGGAAATTTCTCAAGATCCAATAACGGGTGTTTATCAGTCATCCGATCAATTTTGGTCTCGTGTGGTAGAAGCTTACGGGAGTGGAAAAATGCAAATTGGATTGAACGTTCAAAAAATTCTATTCACTCTTGAGTTCAAACTATCGAGAGAACGACAAAGAAATTGCATACATGCATCAAACAATGTGAAAATAGGCGTCCAAGTGGTGCTTCAAATGAAGATATTGTGAGTATTTCTTTCATTAATACTTATTTTGTTTAATAGTTCATGAAATTATATTGATGATTCATAACATCTTAAGTTAAAGATTGGAGTAATTTATTAAAAAAAATAAAAGTGTCTTTAGTTAAGTAATATAATACATGAAACCTTCTATCTGATAAAGTGTTAACCTATAGCATTTTATCATAGTTAACACACCAATATTAAAATAAATTTTTAACTTAGTTCTAATAGCATGAAAAAATACTTACAAATTTAAGAATTTTTTTGTTTTGTTTTGTTTTATAGAGAATTTTTAGTTTTACTTACATTTTTTAATTAAAAAATTTAATTTCTTATTATATTCAGTTCAATCAAGCCAAGTTATTGCTACAAGAAGATTCAAAATTCCAAACAGGTGGGAAATTTGATCATGTTTAGAATATTATCAAGAACTTTGAAAAGTTTAAAGATGGTGTTGCCCCCTCTAAACGCATATCAATCCCACATATCGAGTATACATCGTTAGAATACCCTACCATTGATTCTCCTACGCAAACATCTTCAGGTTTGTCTTCATTTTCTCTAAACTTAACTGACGACGAGATAATTGGTGGATCTCCATCTCCACGACCATGTGGAATTAAGAAATCTAAAATGAAAAGAAAACTTGTTGAGGAAACATCGGTTGTGAACAACTTTGAAGAAGGAAATAGACAACTTGTAGAGCAACTAAAGAAGACAAATGTGCAAAGACAAGATCTACTGGAGATTCAAAATAAGATTCATGCTTTGAAAGCACGGATGATGGAAGATAAATTTTTCTCTTACGACATGACTTCCGTAACTAATCCAAATATTCGTTCATATATCGAAGATGAACAAGAACGAATTATACAAACACGGAAAGCTCAACAACAAAAATAACAAGTTCCTCCTCCATCTACTTCTTTTGAAAAATATATGAGTGGTCTCGGGGGATCGGGAAGCGACTTACCAGATTATTAATCTCTAGTCTTTGTTGTGTTAAATTTATTTTATGTCGTTTATTTTTAATTTTGGGTACTTGTTGTTTTTATCTTTTAAACTTGTTTAACTTTATTATTTTTAAAATAAAAAGTATCTATTTTTATTATTTATGATAAATTTTTCTTGCTTATTATTAAATATCTCATTTTTATTATTATTATTTTTATTGCACCACCATATTTACGTATTTAGGTGATAAAATAATAGTTTTTTTTGAAAAATCAATACATTATTTTATTATAAATAACAATGTACGTAGAACATTATGTACCTTCACATTTGTCTGTGACGTAGAGCATATACCTTCACAAATGTGACTTAATAATAATGTACATCATCTATGACTTAATACAATAATGTACGTTATTGTATTTGATACGTTATTTTTCAGGTATATACATACACATTTGTTAACAAAATAGGCAAAAAGTAAAAAGATTTAACATTTAAGGGACTATTTTATAAATAAAAAAGTTAAACTCTAAAATAGAGAAAAAAATAGGTTGACTCCAAATATAGAGTAACTTTACCCATAACTCTATTTTAGAGTAAGAAATAGAGTAGGGTTGGAGGAGATTTTACTCTAAAATAACATTTAGAGATAAAAATAGGGTAGGATTGGAGATGTTCTTATTATAGGAGACATGTCCTAATTCATATGAGAAACTAACACGGTAAAGCTTGAGATTCAAATGGAGAATTATAGAAGAGAAATGAGCAACTAAAAATATTTTTTGAAACTTGATTGCCGCATATAAGAGAACTGAGAATTGAGTTAGACCACATACAAATGTGAATAACCCTTTAAGTGTTCGAAAACTCAGTTCAACTTTTTCATGTTGCTTTATTACCAGTAAAACCTTATTACCTACAAAGCTCGGACTTTCTATGTTTGTAGGAGGTAATGACAACATCATAATGGATCTAGCACGATTACAGGCTAAATACGACTCCACTCAAAAACACCCGACTAAGCTTTAATAAATTCAAAGTTTCGAGAAATTGTTACATAAGGGTTGTAATCTTTTTGGACATGAATATCATAGAGTCCTATGACACACTATTGTCAGAAGCTTACAATATCAAAAATGTGTATGTTATCTAATTCATAATATTATATTAGAAAATGTCTCAAATTATGGACATCCATTACTAATTTTTCATGATCTTTAATATAAGTGACATTGATTTGAAATGTGTGGACTTATTTTTATGAATTTACTGTGGTGAATAGGTGAATATTTATGTAATGTCTACACATGGCCGGTCCGATAAATTATGTGGTCCTAAACGATTTGAAAATTTTATAGTTGTTATCTTATAGATTTTGCAAAATTAAACCATTTTCACAATACTATCTAATTATATTATATTTTATTGATAAAAAAATAAATTTTAATATATTTGATAGTTGCACTAACAACATATATTAAAGTGCCAACATTTTAAACACATCATTTACAAAAAATAATATTTAGAAAATTAATACTACAATAATTTCTTGAATTTTTAACAAGAGATGAGATTTTTTAGACTTATTACTAAATGTTAGATTCTTTAATAAAACTTTAAAAAAGTATAATTAAAGATGCACGAATATATTTCTAATGAGATAAAAAAAAATAACCTAGTTAATTGTACATGTTTGTATCTAAAATAAAAGTACTTCATTATAGTTTATAGCTACTGATTTTAACCAAAAAAAATATTTTTGTTGTTGTCATTTGTTCGAGTTTCTATGGCACTTTTATAATAATGGTCTTAATTACAGAAGTTATTAGGTGGAAAGGAAAAAAAGTCCATACAAGATAATTTAAGACACTTTTAAGCAAGTTGGTCTAAATTATTAAAGTTAAATAGAGTGGAGGTAAAATATTAAACCACTTAAGAATATACAAAACACATATTTGTAGTGGGGTCCCAAGCCATGGATTCTCCCGCCTATGCTAAGGGTCGGGGTTGTGTCTACAACCTCAAGTTGATATGGTGCTAGAAAGGTGAGTTCGAAAATTGAAATGTCAAATGCCTAAACTCAAAAAGTGTTTTGATTATTCTTTTGTAATGTTTTTTGTTCTTCGGTTAGTGATGTCACCTATTTTTTCAATTAGAAATCGATTTTGGGATTGAGGTGCGAGTGAACTTAATATAGTTTGACATACTTATAACCATATCATTTTATATTAGTTTAATCGTATTAAATCCATTAATTTTTTTGGGTTACAAGAAAGTATGCTAACTAATTTTGGTTTTCAATATCAAATTTGTATCAATTTTCATAACCATTTGTAACAACAGAGACGATATAACACAAAACCCGCGCATAGTGTAGGACAGTTTTTAGTTCTTATAATAGAACTCCATCACGCCGTTTCAACATTAACTAGACCTTGGACTAAGAGCATGAACAATGCTCAAGAACCTTTAAAAGGTTTTTATGTATTATTAAATTAATAAAAAATAAAAAGAGAGAGAGAGAGAAAGAGAAAGATAGAGAACCGAAGAGAGAGATAGAGAGAAAGAGGGGAAGGATCGATTTTTAAAATAGAACCTGAAGACACTGGCTCTTAACTCTCTCTCTCTCTCTTATTGATTATTTTAAAAAAAATTTCTTAAATATTGTGTCAAGAGCCTCGTTAAGGACTCGCGCTGCACACGCTCTAAATGTCGACTTTCCACACCTTTTTACTTGACAATAACCGGGAAAATAAAATTTGGACATTTGGGAAACAAAAGTAACATACTTATTATTAAACAAATTGGTTGGACCAGCCAACTTAAAGTGTATATTAGGATGTACCTGCACATTAACAAAAGCTTAATCTTCACAAACATCTCCACAATTCCAAAGGTATAAGTACATAATTTATGATAAAAATTCAAACTTAGGCATATAAAAAGATTACACAGGGACGTATGTGTGGTAATAGGTTATTATTTACTACATTGATATCCGGCTTCAATTAAAGATTAAAGGTTTATATTTGTTTCTATGGTCTGATTTGATTTAGCGCTTCCTTTGCTATATGGCCAGCATCGCTTTCATCTTTGCAAGTATTTATTTCTTTGTCAATCATTAAATTTGAAATTTCAACAGCAAATCGATGTCAATCCATAGATTTAGTTTTTGTATAGTTATTTAAAAAATAAAATATGTCGATTTAGTAATTTATGTGTTTTTTGTTTTGTGGGTTGCCGAAATCTCTAATATTTTAGAAAAAAGTTAAATATAAAAAAGTTGATGTAAAAAATATGATTGGTTTTTTTTGAGTAATGTTAGCCTACCATTTTAAATTGAGTTAGTTTCAGGAGAATTTATCTAATATCATATTTAAAGAGGAAAAAAACAAAATATTTAGAAAATAAAGTGTTAATTCTTCTACATAATCAAATTTGAACTTAAAATTTTGGCAATTTAATAAGTTAGCATTTTTAATATATATTTTACTTTTTAGGCAACTCATTATTTCTTTTTCTTAGAACATTTTTTAAAAAATAATCTAATTCATTTGTGTTTAATCTTTATTTTTTTTTATAATTGAATCAAGTAATTAAATATTAGAAATATTGTATTTATATTAAATAGTTATGTTTTAATCAATGTTTAGTAACCTTAGGCTTCATTATAATGATACTCAAGTTCTCTTTCATGGTGTGAATCCAATGAGATGTTGTTTGTTGTTGGTTCATGCTATTTGAGATAGCTTTACGCATGAGTTATTTTTCTTCTTCTAAGAAAATTGTAAAGTGAAAACCCAATTAAAAATTAGAGTAAATAGTTATTACGTTACCTCATAATGATCTTAAGAACAACTTTCGCATTCTAAGATCATCTTGAAGCAGAAACCATATCTACAAGCATTAGAATAAAAGCTATATTACCCCTTCTTATTGCACAAACATGTGTTCCAATAGTTGAAGAGGGTCTATTCAAACAGCGATTTCGAGTGATTATGAAATCTCATCTTATTCAAAAACTAATTTTAAAAAGCATTACAAAATTCAATGTTATTGAAATGGTGATTTTTAAATGTATCTTCAAATCCACTGTTTTTGAAAATATTTTAAGTAATGAATTTTAAATGACTTTAAGGTGTTTTAGTGAAACTTATTTGTTAAAAATACAATGATTTAACTTACATGCTTTTAGGTGGAATTTTATTGTATTTCCAAAAGAAAAATTACAACAACTTTCCTAATTCACTAAAATATTCTAAAAGCTCATTCAAAATCAAATCTTTTTTAACGGTCACTTCAATACATCACCCCCCCCTAAATAAGCAACATGAACAGAGTTTGTGATTGTGGGGAATGAATTCCACCACTTGCGAAATGTTGAACCCTTATTTCTTGCTCATCTACTTCCCCTTCTTTGATCCATCATTAAAGCAACCCCATCTAAGGTCTTAATTCTTACGTCAACTTCTTCATTTTCCTTTCTCTTCTTTTTTTGACCTCAGCCTAGAAGCACAATTCACTCGTGGATCCTGCTATATTTAGCTTCTTTTACATCTTGTTGTGACCTTAAGTCAAGACAAAGAGAATTTACCTATCTCCAAAACGCATGTTCTCCAATCATTCTTGTTTGCTTCAATAGTATATGCTCGTAGTTTGAAACATCAAGAGGTTCAATCAAACTGCGATAATGAATTGCATGTTGGTCTCGGTTGCAAATTCAGTCTGTTACAGTTCTCTTATGTTGTTTCAACATATGTAAATTAATCTTTACATACTTCGGAGTTATACAGTTTATAAGACTATTTGGTTTAATCACACTTGTAAATCTGGTAATTAAAAGGAACAACTGGAATCCTAGTTACCCAAAACTGGGACTATTGATAATAGCAACACGTAAAACTAATCTAAAACCTAGAATTGAAACAAATTAATATACAATGCAATATAAATTTTTTGGAATTCCATAACAACTACCTCCATTAGTCTTTTGTTTATTGTGTTTACAGCTTCAAAAGATTTGTATTCCCACATGCAGAACATTGCCACAATCTGCACATTCTTAACGGCTTAGTACACCAACATGAAACAATGAAAGAAAACCATGTTAATGGAACTAAGGGCTATAAAATACCATTTGTTCTTTTCTAGCATTAACATGCTCAAAACTCGCGGTAAATTAATTGAGATTTAAGGAGGACTGGATTTATACAAAAGAATCAAACACATAAGCGTTCTAAAGAAATTGAAATCTAAATATAGAACAATAGAGCAAAGATATGAAAAATAACAAACATGTTATTTTTGAATATGCAAACAAACACCTTTCTATTTTTCATAAAAGAGTTTTAAAGATGCATAAACAAAATATACACAGTCAACATTCATAGGAAAACCAAGCAAGTGATGATATCGAAAGAAGGAGAGAGATGAAGAAGCATGATTTCCAAAACTAGCAAAGCTTCGATCCACATATAAGAAATAATGTTTAAAAATAAAATAATTAGGGTACAAACCTGCTCTCCTATCCCACTTTTTCTACCATCAAATTGGGTCTCCAATTTTTTAGACGCTTGAGAAAAATCAGTTCTCAGGTCATAAAATTAGAAAGTCCACCTTTGGAATCCCTTCTTCTCTGCTTCTCCTCTTCGTCCATGGCGTAATCTCCACACTGAGCAATAGTCGTTCACATCATTTTCTTTCACTCATCGGCATGTTGTGGTCGTGCAACTTAGAAATCTACAAACAAAAATCTACTACGTGTTACAGAGCTAAAATCAGAAGAAAATACAAATCTTTGGCTTGTCCGAGATGGTGATGGGATAGTGATGATATGCAACATTTGGAAAGCTTTGGGTCGGATAGAAATATTGTGTAAGAGAGTTTTTGTGGGGGAATCAGTGGGGCAATGGGGTTAGGAGGTTCGCTTGCTTTGTAACTTGAGACTGGAGCGAAACTAGTGGAGGTAGATGAGGCACTGAGGCATCTGTCGCTATTGAATGACGTGCAATAACTATAGGAGAGTGAGCGTGAGAGTGGGCGGCAGAATGCGCTGAACAAGTTACGTTACAGAGATAACGAAACTGTCGCGGTGGGAGACGAAAAAGGCAAGAGATAAGCAAAGGTGTATTTAGGTTTCTTAGGTTATGTGGGCATGATGATATATGAGGTTTTGAGGCCAACTTGAAATATTTTAGCTGTTAAAATATTTGTTAGTTACATGATATTTTAAATGTTGATTACTATTATATAAATGACTTCAAATAAAATTTGAAATTTTTTAATATTGTAATTAACTTGTTGAAGTTCAATAAGATTAGCAAAAAAATATTTTAGACATCAAATAATTTAAATAGTTGAAGTTTTTTTTTAACATTTGAAATCTATGATTATTGAGATTGAATATAATCCTCATAAAGATGAGGTACAATGATAGTTGGAAGAAATTTAAAAACACAGAACAAAGAATGATTTAAACTTGGGTCTTTGACCAATTTGTCTGTGACCTTGTTCGAATACCTTGGAGTCCAAACAAAATGAATTTGTTGAAATCTATAACACCATTGACGAGCATCTCGAATCCAATTATGAAGATGAAAGTTCATTATATCTCCCCATATCAAATTTGGAATCATCTATTATCACCCTCAAAGATGATATTTTGGTAACCTCGACACCATGAATGTTGCATCGCCATTGTCAAGGCTTGGAATTCTGCTTCTAAAGCACTGGAGCAAACTTGGCCTTGGCTACATCCTGCTTCTAAATAACAACCCTTCGAATCTCTCATTACCCAAGCGGCTCTCGATGGACGATCTGGATTAAAACTACAATCATAGTTGACCTTAATATAATTCTGATCACGGTGTTTCCAGTGAGAGACAGTGTGTTGATGATGGTTACTGCGTGTCGAGATTGTCTGCTCTATTGATGTTTTCCATTCCATAGCGTCATTCTTGGCCTTATTAAGATAATTACTCCAACAACTAGCTTGCCTTTGATAAACAAGGATGTTTGGGCTCTTCCATATTCGCCACAAGATCCATATCGAAAGTTGTTTCAACATGTTTGGTACATTATTTTTTGTAGATGATTCAATAATAGCACGAAACTTGTCTTCAAAGGTCGCAGAAGTATGGAACAAAGTCTGGTGGGGCAGATTGGATCCTCGCCAAATGGGTTATACATAATTGCAGTCGAAGAACAAATGCTCCACCGTTTCTGGTTCTCTACAACATCTCCGACGTTGGTTGTTAGTTGTGATTCCTCGAGCTCTTAAGGTAGCTCCAACTGGAAGTGGATTCGTGATGATTCTCGACAAGAAATGATTAAGTTTAGGGGTTGTTTTGATCTTCCAAATAGCATGTTTGAACTCATACAAGCTCAGAGGTGGATTAACGATATTGGCTGGTTCATCATCATGTGTTGCGAGCCAATAACCCAATTTTACCGTGAATATGCCATCCTTCGTATAATGCCAACCCAACATGTCCGGAGAATCAGTAAAACTCAACTTAATCTTCAAGATTTCTTGTACATCCTCTGCGTCCATCACTCTTTCCAATCGATCCCATCTCCAAGTTATACTTTGATTATCAATGATATCACTCACAAGATCCCAGTTTGAGTTAACTCCATATAACCATTGTGGAGCTCGTGGTGGGTGTGTTGGTAGCCAAGGATCAGACCACAACTTAATATCAAGACCAAAGCCAACCAAGAATCTCATGTCGTTTTTCAAGAGATCTCTTCCGTGCAATAATGATTTCCATATGAAGAACGGTTTAGAGCCTCTACCTGCATTGAATATGTTTGAATCCTCAAAGTATCTTTTTTTAGAACTTTAGCTAATAAACAATGAGGATTTTGCAATACTCTCCAGCATTGTTTCACAAGCATATTGTCATTAAACTTTTCAATATCTCGAAAACCCAAACCACCCTCTCTTTTTGGTAAACTTACTTAATTCCAAGAAAACCAGTTCATCGACCGTCGATTTGCTCCTTTACTCCACCAATATTGAGTCAAAACACCATTTATTTCTTCACAAACACCCTTTTGGCAACTTAAAACAATTCATTGTGTATACTAGGAGTGACATTGCTACTGTTTGAGTAGTATCTCTTTACCTGCTTGCGATAAAAATCGATTCATCTAACCTTGTGTTCTACGCTTCACATTGTCGATAAGATATTGGAATATCTCTTTCTTCTTTCTTCCTATTTGTTCTGGTAATCCCAAGTACTTACCATGGCCACCATCGTTGTGTATGTTAAGGATTCCGCATAATCTGGTTTTGACCTCTGCATTTACTTTTGAACTAAACGTTATAGCTGATTTGGTTAGGTTCACAACTTGACCAGAAACCGTTTCATAACACTAAAGAATATCCATGATGATCTTACATGATTTAGGATGAGCCTGGCAAAAGAAAACCGCATCATCCGCAAACATCAAATGATTGATTGTTGGACCCGAGGAGCTTATTTTCATGTCTTTCAGTCTTCTTGTTACTTGAGCTTGGGTGAGCATATGGCTAAGAACCTCAAAACATAAGATAAATATATAAGGCGAAAGAGAATCACATTGTCTAATTCCCCGGGCTGGTCGAAAACTACCATTTGGAGAACCATTCACTAGAGTTGAATAAGATACCGATTCAACGTAAGTTATAATCCACGAGATCCATTTAGCGTCAAAACCCATAGTCACCATTGTGTCTTCTAGGAATCTCCATTCAAGCTTATTGTAAGCTTTAGTAATGTCTGTCTTCACAGCCATATAAGATTTGGCCCATCTTTTCTGTGACTTGAGAGAATGAAGCATCTCATGAACGATAATGATATTGTCCATGATATGGTGACTTGGGATAAACGCATCTTGTGTGTCTGAGATCATCATCGGAAGGTGAGCTCTGAGTCGCCGAACCAATATCTTGGATATTACTTTGTAGCTTACATTGCAAAGAGCGATAGGCCTAAAGTCACTCATGGAACTTGGAGCCTCTGTTTTCAGTTTTAGACATATGTTAGTATGATTCATAGGAGACCGTAGGTTATCATTGTTGAAGAAGTCAGACACTTCACTAATGACTTCATCACTGATCTCAGTCCAAAATTGGTGATAGAAATCCCCTGTGATGCCATCCGGACCAAGAGCTCGATCTGCACCAATGTCATAAACTGCAGCTTTGATTTCCTCTGGTAGCACTTCTCTAGTCAGGTCTAAGTTCATTGTTATCGTGACTCTTCTCTGAAATCCCTCAAAAACCCGTGGAGAATCCATATTTCCTTATCCTGATGTCGAGAAAAGCTTTGTAAAATAAGCTTTTTCTGCTTGTCCTATATGAGAATCACCTCTATGAGTGTTACCTTCATCATCTATCACCGCAAGTATTCGATTTCTTGATATTATGGCTTTAGTCGCAACATAAAAATATTGGGCCCTGTTTAAGCCATGTGACTCGACTCTTATGTTTCTAGAATTGCTCCTCTTCAGAGTAAGCCTTACTGAGTTTTACTCGAATATTCTGTAGCTCTTGTGTGGTGTGACCACCATCAGAAAGTGCCTTATCAAGTTCTTTCTTTAGTATCTCTATCCTTTTAGCTGCATTAGTTTTATTACTCCTCTTCCAATATGATATGGTCTTACGACAGTGTCTCAACGTTTCTAACAGGGACGTGTTTCTATAAAGAGGAGCTTTCCAGCTTTGAATCTCCATTTCCTTGAATCCTTCTTGACAATACATACGACGATCATAGTGAAATTGGCCTCTCTTGCATCGAGCTTTTGTTGATAAAGACAAGATCAGAGGTCGATGATTTGACGTTTCGAACTCTAGAAAAGATACTTCCGCGGAGGGAAACAATGTTAACCGTTCTGAGTTTGAACATTGCTTTATCAAGACAACACTATACATCATGGGAGTGCCTCTTTCCGATCCACGAGAATCGATTTTCATTGAACTTAAGATCCTGGAAATCACACACTGATAACATTCGATTAAATTCAACAAACATAAAATCAGCTCGAATGAGGCCTCCTTTCTTCTCGTCATTACTTTTTTATCTCATTAAAGTCTCTCATTATTAGCCATGGAGCTTGTCTTTCTATTGATATTCTTCGTAATTGCTCCCAAAGGTAGTGTCTATCACGAGCATCCGAGAATCCGTAGACGAAAGAATAATAAAATGAAATTTCATTAACTTGAACAAAGCAATCAACAAGATTATCAGATTGAGATAAAATTGAGATTGAAATTGACTTCTTCCACATTACTGCAATTCTGCCACTCATACCATGTGGGGGGAACCGTTACAAGATTTTCGAAAACCAACTCACAACTTAAACTTCTAACAAAAGCATTCTTCTGTTTTGTCTCTAATAGGCATGTCGAACCGTCGAGTCTATGCATAAACCCTGACAGTTCCAAAATGTTGTACTCATGGGTAACGTGGTGGTTTTTGGCCCACCTCACCACGCACATGTTGGATTTCATTATATCCTAAGCTACTGCCTTCATCTCTCACACGGTTCCACATCTTACAGAGTCCATTTGCTATGAGGCTCTCGACAAATTTCCGTTTGCGCTTTGCTCTGTCTTGGTCGCAATCAGTTTCAGCATAATTCGCATACAGTCCCATGAGACTTTCCTGGTCAATCTCCTTTTCATGTTGTGGTCTTCCCTGAGCAATACTTGAGACAACGAGAGTCCATATGTACTCACAACATTCGGTTGTGGTATGTAAACTTCATCAAGGTTCCTTTCAATGGCATATAGATGTCTGATCTCCACCTCTTCAGGAAGGTCCTCTGGATTCTCATTATCTGGCTCATTCTGCCCGTGTTCATCTTGAGGTTGATCCTCCTCGTTAATTTCATGGATTTGAACACCAGGGTTTGGCACATTCTGGTCAGGCATAACATCATCACCATTGTCATCATCTCCATCCAATAGATGTTCTTCGCCTCCATTGTATAGGACACACGCACCAGAGTTATGAGTTAATATACCGCATACCTCACAGAAGTCCCTTAGTCTCTCATAATGGAAACTCAAAACAGTGTTGACACCGGCTAAAAACTGGCATATTCTCTGGAAACGCAGCGGATGCGTGACATCCCAATTAACTCTGATACAAACGTATTACACAAATACAACCTCAACATTGAAATCCACCTCCATAAGCTGACCCATTGCCCTTCCTATATGAGCAATAACCTCTTTGGTCATGTACTGTAATGGGATCCCACGAATCTAGATCCAAAAAGGAATCATATTGAGCATCTCCAAGTTTAACAGAGGAGTCCAACGTTGAAGGATAAGCATCCTGTCAGAAAAAGCTAGGGATATCTTCTCAGAATTGTTTCCATCGCCTCCTCCAATGGGCAAATGAATTGGAATCGTTGGCCCTCAATAATTCGACCATGAACAATTCCTTCATGTCCCCAGATGCGGGGAAGAGATGCAATGATTGACTGAAGACTTTGATGGTGTTGCATCACAGGGCAGCCAACGATGATGAATCGGTTCTGGGCTATTGCTTGGTTCACGACCTCTAATGGTAGCGCTACCAGAGCATCACCTAAACCAAGGTTTAAATCTTGAAAATACGGAAATTGTGGGCCATGGTGAAGAAAGCAAGTAATTGATTTTGTATGAGATTGTTGGTTGAAAAGAGGATGAGAGTATGAAGGATTTCTGGAGAGCATCGATTTCTTTTATAGATGCCTAAAGCCTTTGAGTCTTTGAAAATTGCTTCATCACGATGCCGCAAGAGAGGCTTCGTGGGGATAACTGCCGAATCGTGACTGGATGTGTGAAATCCCACTACTTTTCCGGCCAAAAAATCTGTAAGTACTGTTTAGAACAAAGGGAAAATAAACTGCTTTAGAGTTGCAAAGAAAATCGCCAAAGAAAACATCTATTTTTTAGTAGCCGATTACAAAATAACAAAATTCATTTAAATAGTTGAAGCTTGAAAATATTATGAGAAATGCCTTTAGCCTAAGTGGCAAGACGCTCTCTCATCTAAACCTGGGGTCGCGTGTTCGAACCCTGGAACTCGCGGTTGTGCGAATTTCCTAAATATGGCATTTAAAAGTCCACCGGATCGGTCTGTTGTGGTCTGGTTCCCCCTGCGTGGGGATAAAGATTATCGGATCGACTCGTTGTGATCCGGCATGCCGACAAAGAAAATATTATAAACACGTATAATAAAGAGTTAATATAAAATATTTTATCTCCATTTACGGATTCGAAAACAAAAATATATAATTATCGAATCCTCTTATATAAAATTGTGATATTTTGAATTATGTGTTGAAAATGTATGTGGATACCCCAAGATATCCATTTAAGCTATATAACAGATACAAATGAAAAAAGTTCCAAATGGAACAGGCGGATCACAAATTCCCCTAATATTCAGAGCCAGTTACGTTGCATGATCTTTTACTTTCGCGTGACAGGCCCATGGGCCTTTAATGGCCTTTTAGTGCAGATCAAAGTCCAAGGCGGGAACTTCCGAAACTCTCTTGCTCAGCTGGCGGGAAATCACTTATAGGTCAAGGCCTCGTGGCAGATCTTAGCCGTAGATTTGATCTCTCACAAATCAACGGGGTAAAATCGATTCGCATGCTACGGTCGTTTCAAAAGGATCTCGGTCTCTCTTGTTTTTGGGGGAGCGAACTTGGATTTCAGGCGAAATCAGGATTCTTAGAAGGCGTCCATGGGGAGACCTTCGAAGCGGAAAGTTTCTTCAGTCGAGACTTACTCCTCGGAGGAGGAGGAGAAGCAAGTTAACGATCAGGTCAATGTGGAAGAAGATGACGAGGAGCTCGCCGCCGTCGCTCGCTCCGCGGGATCCGACGATGACGATGTTGCCCCCGATGAAGCACCGCTCTCCGATGACGATGTTGCCCCCGCAGAAGATGACGCCGAAGAGGTAGCTCTCCGGTTTTGTTTCAGACTCTTCGATTCGCGTTTGTCATGTCCGTTGTAATTTCTTAGAATCTTGAATATGATCTCAAGTACAATTAGGGTTTCCTCTGGGATTACTTTGTGCGTGTTATGACTAATGAGTGGTATGTTTTGTTTTTTATGTATTTCACACTTCACCTTTTGGGCGTCTTTTAAGCTCATTTTTACAATCCATGTGAATCGTGGGACTCATTATTTGATGATGATATGTAGGACGAAGAAGATGAGGAAAAAGCTGAAATCAGCAGACGTGAGAAGGCCAGACTTAGAGAGATGCAGAAGATGAAGAAGCAGAAAATTCAGGAAATTTTAGACGCCCAAAATGCTTCCATCGATGCAGATATGGTAAGCTACTAAAGGTTTTGAACTCTCGAGCTATTTGATTTCATGTATTCACACGTTTTGAAATTTTTTATATCGTTCTATGTTTTTAGAACAATAAAGGAAAAGGGAGACTGAAGTATCTTCTACAGCAAACTGAGTTATTTGCACATTTTGCAAAAGCTGACCCATCTCCGTCCCAGAAGAAGGGGAAAGGAAGGTGTGTTGAGTGATGCTGCTCGCAGAATGAGTTCATGAAATATGATTAGCATGCACTCTTTAGGCTTAATTTATTTGGTCTCACTATTGTTAGGGGTCGTCATGCTTCCAAACTAACTGAGGAAGAGGAAGATGAAGAATATTTAAAGGAAGAAGAGGGTGGTGTAGCTGGATCTGGAAGCACACGGTTGCTCACACAGCCTTCTTGTAAGTACCTTTATTTTTCTCATTTTATCTACAAATGTTTTCTCAAGTCCTATTGTGACCAGAAGTTATAGTGTGACTTGACACCTTACATCCACTTCCTGGATGTGTAGTGTTGTGAACTTACAAATCCTAGGTGGTATTGCATAAATTCTGTAGAATCTCAGAGATCTGACTTTGTACTCTTCATATATAGGTATTCAAGGGAAAATGAGAGATTACCAATTAGCTGGTTTAAACTGGCTCATTCGGTTGTATGAGAATGGCATAAATGGAATTCTTGCAGATGAAATGGTAAACCACTGATTATCCTAGCCTAACATAAGGTTTTCAGCTCTCTATTTCTCTGATGTTGATCTTTATATCATTGTTATTCCATGACCTAGGGTTTGGGGAAGACGCTACAAACCATTTCTTTGTTGGCTTACCTGCACGAGTATAGGGGAATTAGTGGCCCTCATATGGTAGTTGCTCCAAAATCAACCCTTGGTAACTGGATGAATGAAATCCGCCGATTTTGTCCTGTCCTGCGTACTGTGAAATTCCTTGGTAATCCTGAGGAAAGGGTAAGTCAGTCATGCTCTGCACTCGAGTGGTTGTATCTTTATATGTGCCCACCAGGTCTGAAACATATGTAAATAATGCAGCGGCATATACGTGACGAACTGCTGGTTGCGGGGAAGTTCGATGTTTGTGTTACAAGCTTTGAGATGGCTATCAAAGAAAAGACAGCATTGCGCCGTTTTAGCTGGCGCTATATAATCATTGATGAAGCACATCGAATCAAGAATGAGAATTCGCTCCTTTCAAAAACCATGAGACTTTTTAACACCAATTATCGGCTTCTTATCACAGGAACACCCCTTCAGGTATGTGTTCGGTCTCATGATCTGGGCTTGCTTTGATTTTAAATATTTATGGCAAACTGCTTCTGACTGTATACTTACTGTTTATTGAAACTATGCTTTTTTCATGATCTGTTTGAACAAAGCTGCTTTTAGTTAATATTCTTTGTGCATGCTTCTTATTATCTTGTGTACTCTAGTTGTTTTAGATGATACTTATTGCTTGATATATCTCCTGTTTGTTTATTATACAGAATAATCTCCATGAACTGTGGGCTCTTCTCAATTTTCTTCTGCCTGAGGTTTTTAGTTCAGCAGAGACTTTTGACGAGTGGTTTCAAATTTCTGGTGAAAATGACCAGCAAGAAGTCGTTCAACAACTTCATAAGGTATGTACTTGTGGTTATCAGGCCTTTTTTGGGGGATAAACTATCATGCTTATGCGTTTAGTTGTTATGCTAATCATTTACTTTGATCCTTTTAGGTTCTCCGACCATTTCTCCTTCGCAGATTGAAATCAGATGTAGAGAAAGGCTTACCTCCCAAAAAGGAGACGATACTCAAAGTTGGCATGTCTCAGATGCAAAAACAGTACTACAAAGCTTTACTGCAGAAGGATCTTGAAGTAATCAATGGTGGTGGAGAACGCAAACGTCTGTTAAACATAGCAATGCAATTACGCAAATGCTGCAACCACCCTTATCTTTTCCAGGGTGCAGAGCCCGGTCCCCCCTATACCACAGGAGATCACCTTGTAACAAATGCAGGTAAGACTTGTATTTAAATTAGATCCTCCTGTTATCCATGGCTTTCTTAATTATTTATGTAACATGTTTTGTTTTTAGGTAAGATGGTTCTCTTAGATAAATTGCTACCTAAATTGAAGGAACGCGATTCAAGGGTTCTGATATTTTCTCAGGTATCATTTACGTGAATAAAAATGGCTCCTTTCTTTGTTTCGTTTAGTTTGGGTTTTTTCTTCTTGTTCCCTTGTGTTTGTTCTAACGATTTTTCTCATCTATGTCAGATGACAAGGCTTTTGGATATTCTTGAGGATTATTTAATGTATCGTGGTTACCAGTACTGCCGTATTGATGGAAATACTGGCGGTGATGAACGAGATGCTTCCATAGAAGCCTACAACAAGCCAGGAAGTGAGAAATTTGTTTTCTTGTTATCTACTAGAGCTGGAGGGCTTGGTATCAATCTTGCTACTGCAGATGTTGTGATCCTTTATGACAGTGACTGGTAAGGCTCTTTTGTGTTTGTTGTATTGTATGAATATTCTGTTTATGCTTAATGAGATGAGCGGAATCGGGCAGGAACCCCCAAGTTGACTTGCAAGCTCAAGATCGTGCACACAGGATTGGTCAAAAGAAAGAAGTTCAAGTATTCCGGTTCTGCACAGAGGTTAATCTTTAACTATGTGTATTAAGTTGGAAATATTCGAAAAGTCAAAACTAATTCTGTATTAGTCACTTACAGAATGCTATTGAGGCGAAAGTGATTGAGAGAGCTTATAAGAAGCTGGCACTTGATGCTTTGGTAATTCAGCAAGGCCGATTGGCAGAACAGAAAAGTAAGTGCTTGTGTACTGAGGACCTGAGGTTGGAAGATGCATTGATTTGTGTCTTATAGATTTGTTTCTTTTATTTGCTTTTCAGCTGTTAATAAAGATGAGTTACTCCAAATGGTGAGATATGGTGCTGAAATGGTGTTTAGTTCTAAAGATAGCACAATTACGGATGAGGATATTGACAGAATCATTGCAAAAGGAGAAGAGGCAACAGCTGAACTTGATGCGAAGATGAAAAAATTCACTGAAGATGCAATTCAGTTTAAGATGGATGACAGTAAGCTTATCATTAATTACTTTTTCCTGTTTATGATTGTAACATCCATGCAAGAGTAATGGCAGGTCTGAATAATCTAGTTCCCGGTTTATTGCAGGTGCTGACTTTTATAACTTTGACGATGACAATAAGGTAATCTTGAATTAGTTAATTGTATGGTTTAAGGACATGTTTAGCCCATACTGTGCTTACACTCTTCCACTATTGTTTGGTAGGATGAGAACAAGTTTGATTTTAAGAAGATTGTGAGTGAGAACTGGAATGATCCACCAAAAAGAGAGAGAAAGCGCAAGTAAATGTTACTTCTACTTTTTTCATTATGTGGTATGTTATGTCTTCCTAAACAATATCTAACTTCAAAATTACTTTTATCTACCCACCCTCTAGCTACTCTGAAACTGAATACTTCAAGCAAACATTGCGCCAAGGTGCTCCAGCTAAACCAAAAGAACCTAGAATTCCACGCATGCCCCAGTTGTGAGTACCTCAACTATCTCTACTCTGCTTTTATAGTTCTTTTTTTCCTGTATATCATTTTTATCATATAAATCATGTTTTTCTGCCCTGCAGGCATGATTTCCAGTTCTTCAACATTCAAAGATTGACCGAGCTGTATGAAAAGGAAGTGCGACACCTCATGGTATGGTTTTATTTGAGAGTATTGTTGATATTTATGCAACTTTTGTCTCTGATTAATTTTGAAGCGTCTTAGGATAAGAGCCACTTGTTTCACTTTTGTTTCAGCAAACACACCAGAAGAAAGACACAATTGAAGTTGATGAACCTGAAGGTCAAGCTCGTTTCTCATCTGTGGCACCTCTTGTCTTACATTATTACATTGATCCTATTAACTGATTCAGAAATACTTTCGCAGAAGTTGGAGATCCTTTAACTGCTGAAGAAGTGGAAGAAAAAGAGCAATTGTTGGAAGAGGCAAGTGAAACCACTTGACGTTTATGTGGGGTGACATTTTGTTTAATGGGCTTTGTATAATCGATTATAGTTGACAACCTTTCAGGGTTTCTCAACATGGAGCAGAAGAGATTTCAATGCCTTCGTAAGGGCTTGTGAGAAGCATGGACGTAAAGACATAAAAAGTATTGCTTCCGAGATGGAAGGGAAAACAGAGGAAGAGGTTGAACGATATGCTCAAGTTTTCAAAGAGCGATACAAGGAGCTGAATGGTAAGGGGCTTTTGATTGTTAAGTATCTTCATGAATGTCTGCAGTAGAATAAGGATGGATGTTTTGCCACGCAAAAGAATCTTATGCTAAGTTGGCTTTTACCTCTTTCAACTTATAAATTTCAGATTACGATAGAATCATCAAGAATATTGAGAGAGGGGAAGCAAGAATCTCTAGGAAAGATGAAATCATGAAAGCTATGGGGAAGAAGCTGGATCGCTACAGGAACCCGTGGCTGGAACTGAAGATCCAGTATGGCCAGAACAAAGGGAAGCTGTACAATGAAGAGTGTGACCGTTTCATGGTTTGACATCTAATTATCCTTTGTTTGTTTCAAACTTTTGTGTGTTAAGGTTTCACTGTTATTGTTTCACTGGTAGATGACACTGACCAGAGGAAGTTGTGATTAACAGATATGCATGATCCATAAACTTGGGTACGGAAACTGGGATGAACTAAAGGCAGTGTTTCGGACATCGCCCGTGTTCAGGTTTGACTGGTTTGTAAAATCCCGTACAAGTCAGGAACTTGCAAGGAGGTGTGACACATTGATCAGGCTGATTGAGAAAGAGAACCAAGAGTATGAAGAGAGAGAGAGGCAAGCCCGTAAAGAGAAGAAGCTTGCTGCAAAGGTGAGGACTCATATTTTTATAGTGGTTTGTTTGTTTTATCATTCATGATTATACTCTTGTATATAAATGGTTGCAGAGTGCAACGCCAACAAAGCGAGCATTGGGGAGGCAAGCAAATGGGAGCCCTCCGTCTCTGAAGAAAAGGAAGCAGCTGTCAATGGATGATTTTGTGAGCTCGGTATGCAAAATCATTTCCAAAGTAGAGTAGAAGTTGATAATTTTGGTGGTTAAGTGAAAAAAATGGTGAATCATTTTGTAAAAACTTATGATCCTAAAACTCAAAACTTGATGTCTCTGCAGGGAAAGCGTAGGAAATAAGGAGAAAGAAGCTTGGTTGAATCCAAAGTTTGAGAAATGGTAAAATATAGATATTAATTGCTCTGTTTGTTCCTCCTACTTGTAATTTCATTTCTAGTCAGTCTTTTTTTTTATTTAAAACCTTTGTAGAATCATTTATATATTCACGTTCCTAGTTAAAGTAATGGTGGTAATATCTCCTATCTTATTAAAACAAAGACATTTTTTTATCTACCTAAAAAAGTTTATTTGGACCCAACTTATATATGTCATATTTTCTCTTTATGAATCAAACATATACTATTGTATTCCTAAAATTATCTTATAACTATTATAATTTATATATGCCGTATTTTAATAGATTTATTTTATAACTATTAGAATTTGTATATGTTGTATAACTATTAGAAAATATATAATACATCTTATAACTTATAGATTTATCTACATGTTTATAGTCGTATGTCCTATACATATAACTTGATATTTCTATCTAAAAGTTATGACATTCTAAGTAAATGTTAGAAAAATCATATTTGTAATCGTAATGGTTAGATATTCATCACGCCATATCCATATATTTACTTTTTAGTTATGTAAAAGTAATTAATACATGCTCGACCACCAATATATAATTATAGTGGTTGACATGCCTTTCTGTATCACAATTACGCATGATCTACATGTATAAAACTATAGTCATATTAATGGACCATGACTACGAAGCTTCTTTTTGTAATTTATAAAACAGTTATAAAGCATATTCTTTTCGTTACATTCACAAAGATTTACTTTAAAGAGAAAATATTAATTATTTTTATAATAGATTGATTTGTAGGCAGATTTACCCTTACAAAAAGTTTAACAACCGGCTACAATTAATTCTATATACAATTAAATTTTTATCTACTTCAACCTAAATATTCAAATCTATTCAGTTGTGTAAAATTTCAAAATAGATTGCGTTGTTATTAAACGCAATATAAAAAAATTACAAATTTCTATAGATAAGAATATTTTAAAGCATATTATTTTTGTTACCAATGTAATATCTTTACTTTAATAATGAATATCTCTACTTTTAAAAAAATTTGAACCGAAAAATCTCTAGAATATCTCTAAAATTTTTTCATATTACGTTTAATTTATAGAATATTTTAAAGCATATTCTTTTTGTTACTAACGTCTAATCATTCTATAAATAATCTCATAGTTCTCCCATAGTGTACATCACATTCCACGTTTGATTTCTCACTTCCCTTTTCACTATGGTTTCTCCTAAAGGTTTTTCCTTACTAAAAGATTTAAAACCATTCAAATCAGGTTGGCGAATACAAGTTAAGCCAGTTCATTCTTGGATGCAAAAATCCAAGTTTGGTAGAGAATCTCTAGAACTTATTCTAGCTGATAAGACTGTGAGAAATATAGATACATATGTATTTTAAATCATATTTTGTTCATTTCGTAATTAGTAATATAATTCATAATATAAATTTCATAAAAATAAAATGAAAAAAATACTCGCACGAACGTGCGGGTGAAAATCTAGTTTCTACTACTACATCAAATCTGCTCTCTTTGATCGACTATGGATGTTACATAGTGGGTACAACCACAAACCACAAGCTCTAAAAGGAGGTATGATAGTATCAAACATGTTATAAGAAGGTTACAAGATGGTATAAGAGTTGATTACTATACTATATGAGAAGTGTTTAGATAATAAGGAAAATTTTTTATCATACATAAACACTTATATTACTGAAGATTCAATAAGATTCTTAGAGAATTCACTTGGTTTGGTTCAATACTCTCCAAATTTTGACATTTACACAATTATTGTGATACCAAATATGATTATGACATCCAAAAGAATATTATAAGATATATTCTTAAGATATTTTCCTAGACACAATTATTTTATTGAATACTTTCTAATGTTCACTCATTAATGGATCCTTTATTTTATTATTGATTTGACTTATAACTTATATCTTTCCTATAACATCTTTAATCCTATCATATTTTTGTGTGGTTGTATTCACTATGTATGTAAATTTGATATCAGAGTCATGACAGTCTAAGTTCTGGTTCTTATCTTTGTAAGAAGCTATAAGATAATGAGCCTTCTTCATCCAAATGCTAGTATGGAAAGTATGCTCTCTGGTTGCCATGTATATAAATCATCTACACCAGAAATCTAACTATGCTAAGAAAAAGGAATATAGAAAAAGATTCAATGGGAGTTTAAACTCGAAATACCTCGTGGCTTCTACTAAAAGAAGAGTATTGTCTCGGCTTGCGTACCAAGCAATTCATAAATGATTTTTTTTGTCTTTCTAGCACTGTAAATCAAGGGAGATAACTCATGATTCATTATTGCTTCAAAGGATAAGATAAGAAACAAAACATTTTGTTTTAGTCTCTGGTTTCAGTACACACCATGGAAGGTTCATCCTCTTTATCCAGTTTACTCTCTCTCAGAAAAAAAAAAGTAAAATAGATTACCTATATGAAGCAGAATATGTAAATGATAGTAAAGTTCCTACTACCCAACTACCCCTACTAAACCCCTACAAGGCGTTCACCAAACCAAATTCCACCATCCCGAAAGTCATAAGGCATGTGTTTGGTCCCAACAACATACTGTCAAAGAGCTTGTTCTAGTATCTCAATTAGAACAACACATAGTTCCAGCAACTGAAGCTAAGCAAATGATTCCCCTGCGAATCAACAAGTGAATGGTACATCAATGGAGACCAAATGGCTACACTCACCTTCACTATGGAGCGATACGATTGGCATTCACCCTTCATGGGAGAAAAGGCCTACCAGTCGTAGCAAAAATTGCACTACTTGACACCATATACAAAGAATATCAACATGCTTGTATAGCAACTATACAAAAAACTTTAAATGTTGGCACGATGTTTGTCACACTCTTTCCAAACTTCAATATGGCGTTGGAAGATCCAAAAATCTACCAAAACATGCAAATCCAGCTACAAATCATGGGTGCTCCACAGATTGTACACATGTACGCAACAACACTCCACCACCAAATGGCGTATAGAGTTCTAAATCATGATATGGATTTCAGCCTCTCACGAGACACAAAAGGTGCAATCTCTAAAATCATCATCCACAAATGACCAAGGACTGCTCATACAATTAAAATCCCAACATAGTTCGTCGTGCATTCATGTCCCAAGACAAATCCCACGAGAAGAGCTACTCAAGCTACTTTCAGAATCATGGGTGACGAACTATGAAAAACTCCATCAAAGTAGCACTCCAATACAATACATTGATTCTTCCATGCAAGGAAGAAAAGATGAATTTATCGAAATATAATTTAAGCAAGATGGTGATTCGTCACGTCCTACACGTTTCTGTACTGAGATTAACTCAATCTCTCTACCAGAAGATCCCATGGCAATCAAGCAATACTTGGATAATGTCTCGATCAACTCCTTCAATGAATATAGAAATCATATATATGCTTTCTTATATGAAACGAGCCACAAATTCTTCGACATATGTGAATGTCCAAACTGTTTAGTGGACATCTCATATGAAGAGGAATTTCCAAGGCGGAGAAGAAAAAAGAAACCAACTCAACAAATACTTAAAGAACGTTATGAATCGGGAGATCCATAAGTTGGCCTCCTTGGAGAACCCAATGGAAGAAATTTTGAATACTACGTTATGTATTCAAATAGGACAACGCCAAAACCTCCAGATCAAGAAGAGGTAACTAAGCTATATGATTGACCTTTCGTCGTCTCAAGAAGATGCTTTCCCACCACGAGAATTCGAAGAAGGCAACATAAAGCATTCATGGAAGGTCAAAAATCGTATTATAAAAAACCATGATGGTTCGGTAAAGCAAACCAGTGCAGCTGAAGCAACACTAAATTAGCAGTCATAGAATGTGGCCATCCATAACCATCTCTTAAGCCAAACTGACAAAAAGGTAAGAAATAAACAAAAAGATAGCATCCCTCCACCAAGAATTCCTTAACTCAGCAACCATTTTTTTCATGACCTCCCCTCTTATGTACCAGAAAGAGTTTGAACTAACATCTCTAAAAGCCCAATTACACTCCCTACAAAATTAGCCGAAATCTCAACCTCAAAAACCATATGATATCTTCATACCTTATCATGTATACACCACCTCATACGCCGTCCAAACACAATGCCTCTCTTTCTCCAATGACCCAAGTGTTTTTGGATCATTTTCATTCTTGCCAACATGTGTTGTAGAAGAAAATATGTTGCAAAAAGAAATAATCAAGTGGGAAAAGAGAAGCATTTATACCAAAAACTTCAAAACCCCATCTGCCACCAAAAAGTATCGAACCACAATTCATGGTAAAACATGTCAACAATCTCGTCTCTACCTTTCTCAAAGAAGTGGTGAACCAAGAAAAGGAGTTAATGAGCCAAACCAAGTGAAAGTAGTCTAAATATACACAAGATCATTCAGATGATGAAGATATAATTTCAAACTTCATGATGTTTGAACCAACTGTTGATGAGGGAGAAAGATATAGAAAGCGACCAAGAAAACATCTCAGATGACAAAAGAGAACCTCGAAGAGCTCATACTCCGCCTGATTGGAATCCGAGAAATCGTGTTGAATCACATAATGGATTCAATTTCGATAATATCTCTCCATCAAAGTGGCGAGACAAGATTTACGAAATGCATGCATGGCTCACAGAACAATTACGTTATCCCGAAGCCACTCTTCCTATGACTATAGAAAAGATGGTCTCTAAATTTCAAGGTCGTCTCTGACAGTGGTTGATTAGTCTTGGCCAATACCGGCAACTACAAGTACGACAGTCACCCACAGTTGTGCCCTGATCGGACACATCCACAATGAATTCCTAGGTACATGGGATCATTACACAATCCAAGCAAGAGAAGAATATCTCAGCATGAAGTGTTGCTCCTTCAAGAGAAAGGATCTCAAGAGATATTATGAAAGAATGTCAAAGAGATTCTACGCCCTTAATGGAATAGATGATGTCAATCTCAAGTATGCGTACTTGAACTCATTTCCAGAACCACTTGGAAATGAGATTTCACGTATATTATCCCTGAAGAGCATGACTCTTGATCAAAGCCTCTTTGGGAGAAATATACAAACCTCTCTCGCAGCTCTGGAAAAGTTATGCAACCACCAGAAGCTCTTTAAACAATTACAAGAACAAAGAAAACTCCTTGGAAAGGCTTGTGACCGCCCAGAACTCTCCATCAAATGCAAAACAAAGAAGTGTGGATGCTCTACAAAATTTGAAAAAAAAAAAGGAATTCAGACGAAAATGGCATAAGAATTATCCCAACTGTTCGGCAGAAAAAAAAAATGGAAATTCTTTAGAAGAAATAAACAAAGAGGTTTCAAAAAATCAGTCATGTGCTACATCTGCAAGAAAAAATGTCATTGATGCACAATGCCCAAACAAAAAGAAGAGATAACCTTCTTGGATTCTAACTCAAATTGAAGACATAGATGACTCGGATATCGAATCAGTATTTTCTATTGACGATGAGCGAACAGATGACACAATCCTAACTATGAGAATAGAGCACGAAAAATCTTCAGACGAGTCTGATAACGCAGACGACGAAGATCAGACCATGCTCTTCTATATATACACACCTTTGATGCTTACAAGGCGGAACAACCGGAAGAAGTAGAATGATATTCATATCCCAACTATCATCAAATGCTAAGATCTACATTTTTCTGACCATGTATGATAAATCCAGACTTGTCATAGTTTGAAGATTTTTCTTCTCCTCCTTTTGATAGACTCGAATCCAGACACGAGGTAAAATATATATAGTACAGAAATATATAAATTGACTTGAATTTACATATACAACAACTCATTTAAAGACCCTACTACAAAAACAACACTTGAAAAAGCCTTCTTCTTCTTCTTCTTCTCCTACTCGTCCAATCTTTTGCTACTTTTCACACTCTCTTCATATGTTCTCGAGCTTCAACCACAATATTGAAGAGTCCCTTCTCTTCTTGACTCAGACATCAAATCAAACAACTGACTCAGACAAATGTTCAAAGTGACACCCTAAGCTCAACCCCTTGCCTCTTGGCACAAAGACATAAAGTTCTCTCTCACTCATTCACAGATACAAAGCTTTCTTCTTTTCCCCATCGTTTCACTCATTTGTGCTATCAAAGCTGCCTACTCCATTGGTAGCTCTCTTCCTCTCCCTCCAATTCTCTCCCCACACCTTTGCTTCCGCCACTGCTCTCTCTCTATCTAAATCCCTGTTCCTCGGTGTCCCTCTTGTTCCTCTCCCAACACTCGCCGGACTACCTCTCTGTGATTCCGTCCCTTCCACATCGCTTAATCCCCATTTTCTCCCTGACCCGCCTCCCGTCTCGCTCCCTCCCTCTGATCCTGCATTCACTTCCCTCACCATATCCCTCCTTCTGCGATCAGGAGAGTTCTTGTGTGTTGCTGGTGACCCTAACCGACTCCGTGTCTCTGCAGGACTACCCAAGCTACTCCCGTCCCCCATGCTTCTCCGCTCATCCCTCGTCCTGATAAACGGTGGGCCGCTGCCGCTTCTACTGTTTTGACCGCTTGATGCATTTGGGTCAAACGTTTGGGAAGCCAAGTAGGTTAGAGCTGTCACCACATCTCCAATCAGTGGTCTTGTCGCTGCTTGTTCCTGTAAACACATTGCTGCAACCGCAAGTGCTTGATACAGACCACGCATTGGATACCGCCCTTGCAGCGATGGATCTGCCATCTTAGGAAACTTCCTACGATCTTTGAACAACGGCCTAGCCTGTGTAACCAAACAAAGACAAAGTGCAAGGAAACCTCAATGGTTCACGTAAGAAGAGACTCTCGGATCTAATATGTTGATAATAAAAACATCGAGTGCAAAAAGGTTGAGATTATTCTCTTTTGGTGGGTGATATGCGTAAAATTTCAAGACTTTTAACATACCCATGCAACAAGGTTGTGCTCTCCGTGTGCTCGAGCATTATCAATCGCTTTTCTGCCAGTGATGAGCTCGAGAAACACAACTCCAAAACTATAAACATCAGATTTCAAAGTGAGTTGCCCAGTCATGGCATATTCCGGGGCACAATAACCATATGTGCCCATGACACGGGTTGACACGTGTGTTTTATCGCCCACAGGGCCTAACTTAGCTAACCCGAAATCAGATAATTTTGGGTGATAGCCTTCGCCGAGAAGAATGTTGGATGATTTTAAGTCTCTGTAGATCACAGGCGGGTTTGCCTTATCATGCAAATACTCCAGTCCCTTCGCTGCTCCTGCTGCTATTGTCATTCTCGTGTTCCAGTCTAGAGGCTCTTTATCTGGTGGAAGGTCTGAAATACCAAAATTCTAATCTTTACATGCACTGCTTAGAACTAGTAGAAGCTAATTTTCCCAATATAACAAATGCATCCTGCTATAGAAACATTAGACAGTGTTTTGCGGTTTCTGTATATGATAGTGTACGAATAAAAATGTTAAGGTTTCTTTTCTCATGGAAAAGAATACAATCCTGTTACCTCTATATGTATTTCCATGTTAAGAGTGGGGAAATATGGATAGGTTTACCGTGTAGATGATCCTCCAACGATCCTAGTGGCATATATTCGTACACAAGAAGGCGCTGGTCACCATCAGCGCAATAACCAATCAAATTTACAAGATTGGTATGGTGGAGAAGGCTCAGCATAAGAACCTCTACAAGAAACTCTCTGTTTCCTTGTAGACCGTTTCGATCTAGCTGTTTAACAGCTACAATCTGCAAAAAACATAATATCCAAATCCATAAAATTAGATGACTGAGATTCATTATGAGAAAACAAAAATAAAATTTGGTCGATTGATTTCAAGAAGTTCACCTGTCCTGTGCTCTCTAAACGACCCTTGTAAACTCGTCCGAAACCTCCTTCTCCAAGAAGACATTCCGGTCGAAAGTTTTTAGTGGCAGCAGCTAACTCTCGGAATGTAAACGTTTGTGCAGCTATATTAGTGGTTGACGCTTCTTTTGGAGCAGTTAGCTCCTTCTTATTTTCAGGACCTCTTCGAGACTTTGATTTGTCTATGACGAAGAAAAAGGAAATGTTATTACTTTCTGTTACAAAAACAATTTGCCATAAGCAGCTGAAATAGTAGCTGAGTATCAAGAAGAGAGCAAAATAACATTGAGCATATTGCTTTGAAATTCGAAAAATTCATTATAAACTTAAGACCCTAAGACTTTTCAGATTAAAAGAGAATGAGCTTCCACATTGAGTTTCAATCAATAGAAAACAACTCACGAGTCTTCGATTCTATGATTCCTTAACTAGTGATGTCTCGACGAGTCCAAAACATGCTTATTGATAACTATTCATTTCTGAAAACCCTAAAGCTAACATTGTTATGATTCATTGTTTTGTTTAAATAGCATTAAGAAATCAACTTTGGCAACTCTTAATTGCATTCCATATGCAAAGAACTAAAACAGAACTTGGATCCTAAGTAATATAATCACAATTCACACAAACCACAGGTTGGAGCTAGGCTAAAATGTACCATTAAACTATAATCAAAGCTCCCAAAAACACTTCAGATCTCAAGCACTTAAAATCCAGAAACTCCATAGCATCGCAGATGAATTAAGAACAGAGACATCAACATTTCTTTCCAAATCAGTACCAAAGGTACGAACTTTATGAGAACCCAGCAACTCAAAATCGATCTAAGACACAAAAAACTCAACAGATCCCAAAGCATCAACCAAAAAGGTTATTACCTAAGCTGACATGGTGAGACTGAGTAACAGAGCCGTCTTTAGCAGAAACTTCTTTCTTCACCGAATCTTTTGAAGTAGTGTCTTTAGTAGAAGATCCAAAGCAAGGCAAACACCCACTCATCTCCGAAGCTAAGTCCTCGGAGAACACACACACACAAAAAAGGAACCCTACCGACAAAATCAATCAGCTGGAGAATCCCAACATAAGCTCTCAACACATCTCGAGATTGCTGTAAGCACCGAACAAGAAAACAGAGAACTAAAGACGAAAAGCTTCAGCCTTTATTCAATGCATCTCTCAATCTCAGTCAAGATCTTTGGAGAGAGATCGAGACCTGCGGCAGATCAACAAATCGAGGAAACTTTTTTTTTTGGTTTGTGAGTGCTCCGCGAGAAGAGAAGGGAGAAGGTAAAGGAAAAAACATTAAGAAAAAAAAAGATACTGTGTTGTATGAAAAATTTTATTGAAATGATTTTGACATTTTAAATAAAATCATCATCAAAGCCAAAATCTCTTTCTTTGTTAAAGTTAAAGTTATTCAATTAAGGGAATCATTATCCGTTTAAACGAGAGATTAATGCGAATGTCTCGTACCGATTTTGTATGTTTTTGTCTCATATTTTATAATTTCATTTATCTTTTTCGGTAAGATGCAAAACACTATTTGGAAATGTCAAATCGTTTTAATAAAATGTCAAATTTCAGTATGCATTGCAAAATGTAAAATAAAAAAACATTTAAAAGACGGTCATGTTTTATTTGAACATCGTCTTTCTAAATCATTTTGGTCTCGCTCTAATTATAACTGTGATTGATATATCTCTAACAAAATCAATATATGCTAACTTCGATTATCTTTTGCCCGAACAAGTCCATGAAAGACTAATAAGAGTTTAAATTATATGATTTGTGTTTAACTTATACTCCTTCCGTTTTTTAAAAAATGTCGTTTTGGAGTTTTAATTTTATTTCACAAAAAGTGTCGTTTTACATTTTCGGTGAAAATTTATAAGTAAAATTCTGGTTTGAACCTCATTGTTATAATATATTAATTGGGGAGAAATTTTTTTTTTAAAGTATTAATGAAAGGTATGTAAAACACTTTAACAATTTTCTTAATATGTGTGAAAAATGTCCGAATGACACTTTTTGCGAAACAGGGGGAATATAATTTATATGGTTAAGTGTTGTAAAGGGAACAATCAAAACTTAAGGAAATACTAAACCATGTTGTCAGTAAGTTCACATTACGAAAAGAAACGCAACTAATTAATTCATTTTCAATCTAGTATGACTTAGGTTTTCTCAAGGATGAAATTGAGAGTTCTTAATATGATAAAGCTCAACTTAATCTCATTCAACGATAAAAGTACCTATATCACCTATATCTTATCTGTCAAAAAAATGCATAACATTTTTTATGTATGATTTTTAAATTAAACATGTTTAGAAATTTTATTAAATGTATCTAATAAATATGAATATCCTTAAATTTGAATAACATTTGAATATTCTAATATTTTTTCACCAAATCATTATCAAAACCTGAACCCATAAACTTTAGTTGTTTATATTATTTAGTTGAAAAATTACAAAAATTATAAAATGATAAATTTAAAATAACCTATAAAACAAATTTATATAAACTATAAAATTTAAATTTAGTCATTTGATCTTTTAAAAACATCCCAACGGATTTTGTTTCACAGTATTTCGGCTATTAGTTATTATACGAATTATGAATATAGAAAACCTAAAAAAACACTCGTGTGGTTATGCGGATCAAACTCTAAATAAAGCCAAAGCAAAACCTATTCTAACTAGGAATATTAAACCGACAATAAAGCCCAATTAAACCGACAATCTAAATCCTAAAACCAATATGAATTGTATTCCTAATACCCCTTCAAGCTGGATCTTGGGAAGAAAATCGTCAAACCCTCGTTGTCCCAAAACTTTTGTAAAAATATATGCAAGTTGTTCTTTTGAAGAAACATGCATTGACTTGACGATCCCAGCAACAATCTTTTCTCTTATATAATGACACTCCTTTTCAATGTGTTTTGTGCGTACATGAAACACGGGATTAGAACTTCTGTGTATCGCTGACCTATTGTCACACTGAATAGTCATAGGCTGTGGATGATTGACATCCATTTCGAACAAAAGAGTCTTTATCCAAATGAGTTCCCAAGTAACATCATTCATAGCTCATTCAGCCTCGGAAAAAGAGCAAGACACAATATCTTGTTTCTTTGTCTTCTAGGCTATAAGTGATGTACCTAATTGAATTACCCATCTTGTAAGTGAACGACGTGTAATTGGTCAAGCTGCCTAATCAGAGTCACACCAACCCGTCAAGTGCAGTGGCGAGTCAGCACGTAACAATATTCCTTTCCCAAGTGTCCCCTTTAAATAGCGCGCCACTTTCAACGCCGCATGCCAGTGGTCTTCCCGCGGCTCTCCCATGAATTGGGAAAGTATATTCACAGAGTAAGTTAAATCAGGACGTGTCGTTAGAAAATAGATTAAACGGCCAACGAGACGCCGACAAACCTATGGATCCGCAAGCTTCAAGCTCGTGGGTTGACCAAGTTGGTGCTTTTGATCCATTGGGAAAAACTACCTTTGCTCCCAAGTAACCTTATTTCAGTAACAATCTTCATTGCGTATTTCTTTTGGCATAAGGAAAACCCTTGAGGACTCTTGGCTACCTCTACTCTCAGAAAGTATTTTAGTACCCTTAGGTCCTTCATATGAAAACATGTAGGTAAGTAATCTTTAAACTTCTGGATTTCCACCACAAATTTGCCTGATATAATCAAATCATCAACATATGCCAAGATCTAAAGTGAGACTCTGCCTTTAAATAAACAAAAACAATGAATAATCTGATATGGTTCGAGTAAAACCACATTTAACAAGTGCCTCTGTTAACTTAGCAAACCAACACCCATATAAAGACTTATGTAACCTGCAAACCTTGTTACCAGAAACAACAGAGAAACCCTAAGAAAGTTTCATGTAGACCTCTTCATGTAAATCCCCATGTAAGAATGCGTTATGGATATCCATTTGATGAACCTCATGATTCTTGTTTGCTGCATAATCTATAACACACGTACCATTGTCATCTTGGCGACGGGTGAAAATGTTTATGTATAATCCACCTCGGCTTTCTGGTTATTTTAAATAGCAACCAACTATGCCTTGAATCGTTCAATTGAACCATCAGACTTATATTTTATTGTAAACACCCATTTACTGCCAATAGCTCGCTTATTCACAGATAAATCCATAATGTCCCACGTGTGTTGTTTTTCAAGAGTACTAATCTCGGAGCTCATAGCATTGTGTCATCGGTCATCCATCATAGCTTTGGCGAAGCTTTGTGGTTCATTATGTGTCGTAATGGTTGCCAAAAAGAACTCTATGATTCTTAGAAAATCTGTCACATGAGAAGAAATCAGTAAGAGGATAGAGAATACCTGAGAAACTGACTGGAGCTGGCGAGGTTGGAGAGAGAGAGATAGAGAGGGCGTTCTACGAGAACATAGTTAATGATATAGTCCTTGAGATGAGTCGAAGTCGTCTTAGTTTGTTGATCACTGACTAATTTTTCTGCAGGTGTATCGGAACCAGTTTCTGGTTCGGCGATGTTATCTTCAACAATTTTGGTGTCATCTAAAACAATTTTAGGTGGATCCAAAACAGTTGTAGGTGCATGCGAAATTACAAATGAACTAATATCCATGTATAAGCTTATTGTAGGAACCATTAGCACATGGTTTTGTTTATCATCATGTTATGTATCTGAAAAATAGAGTGCATCGTTTCAGCTGGAGGAGATGATGGCAAGAGGTGATTTTCGTTGACAATAGCAAATGGAAACTTGTCTTCGCAGAAAATCACATCACATGATGTGAACATAGTTTCTTTTTCCAGATCATACAATGTCTAGACCTTCTTACCACTTGTGTAGCCAAGAAATACACACTTACGACTTCTTGGAGCAAATTTGTCACCTTTTGTATCATTATTATGTGCATATGTCAAGCACCCAAAAACTTTAATATGATCTAGTGGAGGAGGAAGACCATATAGGTTCTCGTAAGGTGTCTTCCCATTATGTAACTTTGATGGTGTTCTGTTCATGAGATATACCGTCGTTTTAACACATTCGCTCCAATAGTCAACGGGAAGATTAGCTTGGAATCGCAAAGCTCTTAACACGTTGAGAATGCGGCAATGTTTACGTTCAACTCGCCCATTTTTTTTTGAGATGTGTATACACACGAAGTCTCGGGTATTATACCATTCTCGTGAAAGAAGCTTGAAGAACTTATAAATTCCAAACCATTATCGCTTTGCAATACTTTGATTTTTTTTCTTGTATTGGCGATCAACCAAAGTACAGAAGTCGTGCAACTATACTTGAATGTTGGATTTCTTTGGTAAAAGATAGATCCAAACTACCTTGGAATCATCGTCTACGATCGTTAAGAAATATTTGGAGCCACAGAAAGCTGCAGTACGATAAGGACCCCACAGATCGCAGTGAATAAGATCAAAAATCTCTCTAGCATTATTAAGACTGTCAGGAAAAAATTGTCGACCTTTTTAGTCGAAAACACACATCACAATCTTTAAGTAACAAAGCACAATTTTCTTTAGAAAAACACTTAACACCCAGAAAAAATCCAATAATTCGAGAAGACATATGTCCATAATACCACAAAACCGAATCATTTTGAACTTTAGTCTTCATATACATGATTGAATCCGTTCCCATGAACCGATATAGTCTCTCACCCTCTCTCTTATCCACTCCAATCAGCATCCTCTAAATGCGGTCTTGTAAGATCAAGATTTTATCAATTAATTGCCCCACAAGAAAACTATCAGAAACAATTTTTCCAAATGAAATAAGATTGGTGTTAAATCCATCAACAAGATGGACATTCAAGAGAGAGAGTCGAAGAGTAAGTCAAATTATCCCAATTTTAGAAGATGTGGCATTAACTTCGGTTGTTGGTAACTAAATCGAAACTGGAGTAATTTGTTTAATATCTTCCAATAAATCTTCTCTCCCCGCCATGTGGTGCGTAGCACCTGTATTAAGAATCCAAATACTATTAGTGTCATTACCGATTAACGTTTGATTTGGAGATTTCGCTGCTATAACTCTTTGTATGATTGTCCATTGTTCATCTGTTACTCCACACAGGCCTTGGCGATCAGCATCTGTAAGACTAAAAGATGATGGACTCGATATGTTGTAAGCTGTAAAAATTTGAGAACAATTATCTCTTAGGGTAGTGACTGATGCCTTCCCTTGTCCTGAATAGACCGAATCAGATTTCATTGGAGTCTTCCCGGTCCACCATTCGGGATACTTGATCACTTGAAAACACTTAACTGCCTCGTGACCGATTTTCCACAGAGCGTACACTTCCTTGTAAGATCTCGATTGATTGGTCTATAGTTCCCTGTTTTATTCGCAATTTGTTGTGTCGAGAAAAATCCTTGACGTGAAACTTGACCGGAACCAGTGAGTTGAGTTGCAAACCCCACTATTGGTGATGTCTTGTTGAGTTGGCTTGAAGGATCTCATTCTGCATCACAGTTTGGTAGACACAATCGAGATCTGGCATTGGAGTCATGACACAGATTTGAGATCTTATAACTCCATCTGTTAGACTTATCTAACCCAGATAAAAAAAATCATGAACCTTAAGAAGCTCAATCTCATGTTCTCGGCCTGAGTTTAGATCGCACTCACACTTACCGCATATGCACTTTTCCGGATTCATACAGTCGGCAATCCTGTCCCATAACTTTGTAAGCTTACAGAAGTATTCATCCACGGTTGCCCCGTCTTGTTGCAGTTTGAAAAAGCATTGCATAGTTATTGTAAGCGAGCTCCACTTTTGATGGAGAATCGTTTTTTAATGATATACCACTGATCTTATGTTATTTCTCTCGTTGAGATGGAAGTGTGTAACTTAGGTTCAATTGTTAGCCTGATCCAACCAACTAGAAGATGATTGTTCACATACCAGTCTGCAAGATCAAGAGAATTGTTTGGTGGTTTTGGTATACTCCCATCCACAAAACCAAATTTTTTCGAGAGCTTAGAGTCATTCTTAGGTTCACTGCCCATTCGTCATAGTTTAATCCATTGAGAAGAGGCTGGGAAATCACCGCCCCTGAATTATCACTCAACTTTAAATCATATGGAGAAATAGCTATCCGTTTTGGTTCAATAGGAACAATTTCATACATGTTTCAGAACGATGTATCAAATAAGTAAAGAATCAGAAAAAGGATTCAATTGACAATCTTTTTTGTTTAAGAGATAAAGTCGGTACCAACAAGGAGAAGATTCAGGAAAACGAGAAGAATTTTTTTCAGAAATAAAAAGAATGCCAAGTTGTAATCTACGATACTCTGTTTAAAGATCAAAAACAAAGTCTGAAGAAAATAGAATTATAAAACAAGGAAGCTGAGAAAGAAATTTGATGTTTCTTTTGAATCTTTGAGATTTTGATACCATGAGAATTCTTAATATCATAAAGCTCAACTTAGTCTCATTCAACGATAAATGCACCGATATATACACGTAAAACCAAAGCCAAAGCAAAACTCATTCTAACTATAAATATTAAGCTGACATTAAAGCTCAATTAAACCGATAATCTAAATCCTAAAACCAATATGAATTGTACTACTAATAGAAATAGAACAATCTAAATCCTAAAACCAATATGAATTGTATTCCTAATAGAAATAGATAGACTATGAAATTCAATGATCATACGTCAATATAGATGGATTTATTTACCTTATAATGGCACAATAATGTTCTAAAATGCTAAATGTGTGGGGTGGAGTTCGTCCTCTTTTCATTTAGAGATGTAATTTTTGTTTCGGGAGATATTGGTAATTCTCGAATAACATATATTAAGAGTTTATAAACAGAATCGAGTTAATTATCAATAGTGGACAACAAATAGTGTTTCTCAATCTTAAATCTTCTTGATGAATTTGGAGGGGAGGGGGAGGGAGGTTAATTTGTAAAACCAAAGATTAAAAATTCGGATCTAACCGGCTGGTTGAACCGGTTAAACCGGGAACGAGCGACATGTCCGGGTTGAGTTTTATGAAAAACTAAAATTTGCATTAACCTACAAAAACCGCTAAAAATTCGGAATAAAACCGGAAATCGACCGGTTCGGATCGTTTAGAAAACCGGTATTTCAATTTTCTATGTATCGAAAGTTTTTAAAGATTTAAACCCTAAATTTTTTTGCAATCAAAAGTCTTCTTTTCTCTGAGTTTTGCATCTTTCGATAGATGTTCTACCAAAATTGATCTGAGTTTTTCTCGTTGAAGTAATTACGTCTCTTTTTCTCTGACTCTTGAAGATTTATGTAATCATTCTTTAATCAAGTTTTTAATAGGATCGTGTGATCCATTATATTGTAAAAAATTTCCCTTGATCGACTTCTTGTATATGTTTGACTTTGATCTGATACTTTAATGTATATATATACTGTGAATATTTGACTAGTTTCTTAAGGTTTGCTTTAACAGTTAATTGAAGGCAATGGATCCATCCACATGTTCTTCTTCTACACGTGCCTTATCCTCATATCTACGCAGCAACAAGTCCTCTGAAATTGGAGAACACGCCTCAAGTTTCTTCTTCAGCTAGTACATTTGTTGTCGATGATGATGATGAGGCACATGTATATAGAAAACCGGGTCGAACTAGGTTGAACCATGATCCAAACACATATCCGGTTCGGTTTTAGAACATTGAATAAAATCCTCAAATATTTTATTAATTTTATGGACACCCTAAACTTAAATTTTCTTTTTTTTTAGTGGTTTTTTTTACCAAATTTACCTTATTCTTTAACTATTTTTTCTAGACATCGTTTTTTGATTCTAAATTCTTATTTTAAAATCAGAAAAAAATTTAAAATATTTTTAAAATATAATATGTGGTTAATAAAGGGAAAAAATAAAAATAAAAAAGATCACAACTTAAAATTTAACCACATAAAACAGCGAATGTTGTTCAAATTTATAGGACATATATTTCATTAAATATTAGATTTGTAATCTCTTTGAATGAATCTTTGAAATTTTATAATACATAATGATTTTAATATATAAAATTTGTGTAAACATTAAAATTAATCAACACTCGAAAATGAAAAAAGTAGTCCAAAGTAATAGATGTAAATTAATAACATTTTACTATTTTTAGTAGCAAACTATAATTTGCTTATATATTTATCTATTTGACATCTAATTTGTAAAGCTGTTGAAATTGATTTATAGATCTCTTGATATATTCATTTTCAAAACTAATTAGTTGGTCCGTACTATATGGAGTCATTAAAATTTTGTAAATTTTTTTGAATTTTATAATTTGCTAATATAATTGTAATTTATCAACGTGAAAATTATCAAGCATGATAGATATAAATGTTTATATGATATTTTAAATTTTTGAATTCCAAAATTTTATTCGATGTTAAAAAAAAAATTCCAAAATTTTATTTATATTATTTTTATTCGGTCAATATATTTTATTATATGAATTTTAAAATAAGGTAGTGCATGCTATTTGACATGTCAAACATAAGATATAAATATTTTGCGGATTTTAATACTTGATCCCCCTAAATATTAATTATTCTATTTGGTATATCTTGCCTAAAATTGAAATACTTTGTGGATTTTACATTCTACCCCGCTAAAACTATAATACTAAATTTTTAATTGCTCTATTTATGATTGCAAATATCGATCCATAATTTATTAAATTTATTTTTTTAGTTATTAAAAGGTTGAAAATACGACAATTTAATAAGTCGTATGATCATTTATGAGTTAACCAAAATGTATGGAAAATATTAAATATAGATAAATTTTATAAAAAGTAAGATTGATTATATGGGTAATATTATTCTCTCTTTTTTAATTTACTTTATTTCAAAATAAATTTTACTTATGTCATATTTAAAAATAAAGAAAAAATAGATATATATATATATATATATAAAGTAATTTATTAAGGAAAACCATGGAACTTTTTAAAGAAATAAAGTAATTGAATATTTTCCTTTTCAATTTCATTATTTTATTACTTTTCGTTTTATTTTCTAAAGAAATTAATTTATAATTTTAATTTATCATTAATTAAATAATCCATTAAAAGTAACATAATAATCAATCACTATAACTTTTATAATTGGGTGCAATTGACTTCCTAAAATATTAGGATAAGACACAGCTTGTGGGAATTCGATAATTAATTAAGAAATATACACTAAAACTAGATGGTTATCCGCACCTTGTGTGGGAATAAATTAAATTATATTTATATTTATTTCAATTTTTAATAGTGTTTGATATTATGCTTTAGATGTCAAAAATAATTTTTGAATATTACCAAACTTTTTGAATGTAAGAATCAATTCAAAATAATAACTCTTAACATAATTTTTATTTTTTCATTGTTTCTGATTCTAATGAAATCAAATTACATAATTAACTTCATATTTTTTTGTTAACTAAGAGTTTATGAGACAATATTTTCATAAATGTTCAAAATTGAAATCATCTAATTCGATATAATTATATGATAATCAACCAAATTTAATTAAACAATATTTTCATAAATGTTCAAAATTGAAATAATATAATCNCAAATTTAATTAAACAATATTTTCATAAATGTTCAAAATTGAAATCATATAAACTAAAAAGTATTTTGTTACTAACATTATTTATTTTTCCCCTTAATTTAAATTATTGTTGAAATTAAAGATATGTATTATTAGCTGAAAGATTTTTTTTGTTAAAAATCAAGGGTATTATTAACTGAAAAATTTGAGTAGGAATATACATAAAGATCCTAGAAGAAACAGTATAAATCCTTTCGGTTTATGATATAAAACCATTTGTCAAGCTTCTGGTGTCTCTTCTCCTCCTCTGATTATCGAACTATAATATATTTAAATTCTATATAAATACACCATTGTTATTAGGTTTTGGAAACGATTATAAATATGTTTAAAAAAAATACAAATACTTGACAAGTAAACAAATCTCATTTAAATTACTTCTCAATTAATATTTAGGGGATGACAAGAAAGGAAAAGCTACATCATACACTAAACCTAAAAATAATTACTAAGACAGAAACCCTACATTAAAAACTACTAATAGAAACCTAATTACAACTCTGATGCTAAATTAACGGTGTCGGAGAGAGAATAAGGATGAATCATTACGCTCAGAAAGTGGACCCCACATTTACGATATACCCTCACGCTTTGTGACTAACATTCTAAACCTACGCTTTCTTTTATCCTTTTGTAAAATACCACAAAAAAACCCTTAACCAAAAAAAACCCACAAAATATGTAAATTATCAACGATTTTTTTGTGAAAGAACTTTATAGAGTGACTTTGGGTAATGTTAAAAAAAAATCATATCTACATTTTCGGATGTGGCAATTAAAATAATAAAGAGATTTTTTTGTTACAAAAAATTGGGAGATAGAATTTGTAATATGATTTTTTGAAAAATTCAAAACTAAATAACCGTTTTATGATTATTGAGTATAATTATCATTTTGCCAAATATTGACTATAATTATCCAACTTTGTATAAATACATTTTAATACTATTTTGAGATTGTGATTTACGCTGCTGTTTTCTTACTGGTATAGTGATATCAATTTGTTAATAATCAACTATGAATTAACTGAGAACTAGCATATGCTTCAGTGCTACGACATACTATGCAGAGTAAATATTAAGATAATTATTTTTTTGACAATTACCTCGTAATGACTCTATTGTTTATAGATTAATTGTTATTATCATTGGTATTTTGGTAATATCAAATTCATTCGTCGTTATTAATAGTCGAAAACAGAACAAACCTAATTATAAATTATTCATTATTTAACGATTTGTGTTAAATATTAGTCACAGCCAAAAAAATCCATACTTGAGGTTTTTTCCCTATAAATTGGTACTTGAGATTATTCATTCATGATGTATTATGTATATGTGGGTATATATATATAAATATTATATATTTTTCTATCGATTTAGTAGAATTTCAGCGTAAACAAACAGATTATTCAGCCCCATATACCTTACTGACATAATAAAACAGAAATCTTAAGACATTTGGTCAAAGAACAACGTCTATCTACTTTAAAAATAAATATAAATATATATACAAAGCTAGAAAAGGAAAAGGTCTAATTTTTAATGCCGGATGAAAAGAAACATCAAACAAGTTGACTCACGAGTGACGGGAATGGCCACATCTACTCCTCCTATTATCTCGGTTCTTAGCATAGTCTCTTTCTAATTTAAATACTACTCCTATAATAAAGTAACCCAACACAGAAATTAGCGTAAAAAATATATTAACGATAGTGTTTAAATTTTTTTTTTTTAACACTAACCTGATAGAACGTTACAACTTTATTTATATTTTTTTTAATCTTAATTCTATTACAAATGATGTCTAGCCGATCGCTCTAGCAGTCTATGCGATTCAGATGAACAACTTCACAAACAATTCCATGACGCAGCTCTCCTCGTAACACCTGGATCCACGATGGACAGTTCTGCATGTACGACATCCTAGATGGCAAGACTCTTCCCGCAACACGAGACCACAACGAACGACTCTGTCTGCAGCACTCTGGACTTCCCGTAAGCTTTGCATTCGAAAATCTGCAAGAAACTGCATAGTCTGGGAATCGAACCCCAGACCTTGTGTAGAAGCCTTTAAACCCTTAACAACTAGGCTAAGGGGCTCCCACCAGTGTTTAAATCTATACATCCAATTTTTTTTTTAAATGTAAAACTTTATTTCCATAAAAAACTTTGTACAAAAGAATTCAGAAATAACTTAAAAAATCTTAAAGATTAAATGAATTGGAAAGAATGATTAAAACCAATACTAGAAACCGTAATCATAGTCTTGTATGAAGCCACTGAATCAGCAAGCCAGATTGAGAACTAAGAGCTTTGAGAGCCAACAACCTATTCTGAATGCATTTATCCAATAATCTTGTTAACACCACCACCAAAGTTGGTAGCTGGCCATGTCTCCGACGGTTGCGCTTAGTCCATACATTATAAAGAACACCTTGAAACATATAACCGAGGAGGAAGAGGTCATGTTGTGGAAGCTGTCTTCTCGAGAGAAATTTTAGAATTTGCGTCCAAGAGCAAGCGTACCTAGAACGCATTAACCCAATGGATAGATTCCTCCATATCTCAGAGGCAAACACACAATGGAAAAATAAGTGATTTTGCATCTCAAGGGATGATTGCACAGCACGAAAGAAGTAGATATCCCACGCCCCCACATAGTCATACGATCCCCTATAGATAGTCGATCTCTAGCCGCAAGCCAAGATATAAAATCATGCTTGAGAATATGATACTTAAACCAAACTCCCGCGGCCCACGAAACCAATGGCAACTTAGCCTGAATGGATTCCCATGTAACCTTAGTCGAGAACAGTGGGTAGTATCGATCATCTCACTTCTTCTAGAGGATCACATCACTTCCACGCGACAAACTCGGTTGTTGTGCTTAGAGAATAACTGCTAAAATCATATGTAAATGATCAACACGATAAGAGCGTATGCACCAGGCGTTAAAAGCTTCACTAACTGTAGCTGAGAGACTAACAATCATTTCCCTTGGACCATGATCTCCCGTTATATCAATAAGCCGACCAATGGGAAGCCAGTTATCAAACTAGAAAAGAGCACTTCCATCATGTACCTCAACCTTTGTGAATTGTAAGGCTAAAGGGTGAAGCTTTAAAAGCTTTTGCAAATTCCAAGATCCAATAGTATCAAATGCATTCCAAAAAGAACCCTCTCGAAGCAAGTACCTCTTAACCCAATCCACCCATGAAGAAGAGGTTGAAGAGATGATACACCAAATAAGTTTTAACCCAAAAACAACATTCACCTTTGCCAACGGTCTAAGTCCTAGACCACCTTCAGCTCGCGGTCGGCAAACATCATCCCAAGATACTTTAGCCTTATACATTTTCAAATCATCCCCTGACCACATAAAAGCTGCACACAAAACATCTATCTCATGCAAACACCGTCGCGGCAGCCGGAATGCAGAACTCCAGAATTGATTAATACTTAATATGACAAACAACAAGAGCTGTAAGGGACCAACAAAGGAAAAAAAGTGCGTAGACCATTACTTAAAATTAGAACTCTCTTAACAACGGCTCATAATTCGCAGCAGTCATACGCTTTGTTGTCAAAGGAAGACCCAAATAACAAACTGGCAACTTCTCATGCTTGAAACAAAACCGTGAGACATGCTCCTGACAGACTACATTCGAAACTCCAACCATAAACAATGATGATTTCTCTAAACTTATTTGCAAACCAGAGATGGGAGCAAAGTGTTCAAAAGTTTGAATTACCTACTCCGAAGACCGCATAGTACCATCCATGAATATCATAGTATTGTCCGCAAAACACAAATGGGTTAATCCCACAGCTCGACACCGCATATGATAACCCAATAACCCTGTCGCTGCCTTCTTGTTCAACAATGCCGAAAGCATATTCATGGAAACAACAAATAAGTAAGGAGATAAAGCACAATCTTGCCTCAAACCTCTCTTACTTTGAAAAACCCCCCACCAATTCTACATTGACCTGAATCGAAAAAGAAGCGGTAGGAATACAAGTATTCACCCACTTAATGAATATCAGAGGCAACCCCATTGTCGCTAACACAGAATTCAAGAAACTCCTTTGAACCGAATTGGACGCTTTGGCAATATCAATCTTCAGTACCCCTCTTGGTGAGATAGTATCCTTATGGTAATCCTTTACTAGCTCAGTTACCATCATAAGATTTCCAATGAGAAGCCTATCTTGAACAAAAGCGGTTTGATTTGGAAAAATAAACTCCGAAAGTACTTGCTTAAGCTTGTTCACAAGAATCTTGGAAATAACTTTATATAGAATATTGAAACATGAAATCGACCTATAATCCTTCATCTCAATAGCTTCTACATGCTTTGGAATAAGGGAAAGTATTGTCAAATTAACTCCCTTAGGCAAGTAACCATTCCGGAAAAAAGATTGTACCGCTATCAACACATCCTTACCAATGATAGGACACGCGTCTCTGTAAAACTCCATAGTGAAACCGTCTAGTCCCAGAGCTTCATTAGAGGGCATAGAAAAAATCATAGATCGACTTCCTCCTGTGTTACTAACCGGCTACAATCACTGTCAGAACACCGAAAGCTAAGAAGAGCTTGCAACTCCTCTATAGAAATGCCTACATAATCAGAAGGTTCAATCTGAAGAAACAATTTAAACCAACTCTCTGCCTCCATTTTTATATTTGGTAGACTAGATTCCAAATGACATGATTGCGTTCGAACCACCCGAATAGTGTTCTTTGAGGAGCGAGCCTCACCAACCCGATGAAAAAACTTCGTATTCTGATCACCAACCTTCAACCAATGGATACGAGATTTCTGCTTATAAAAGGACTCCTCCAGCAAGGAGACAACATGCCATCTCGCGGGCGCAACTCTCTCCTCCTCAAAACTCACAGGAGACAGATGAGATAGAGTTGTAAGCTGCTTCTCACACAGAGCCGTGAATGCTTCTTTAATCCATGAAGGCAGGAAACCAACCTTCTCCCTGTTCAGCTTACGTAAAACATATTTTAAATGTTTTAGCTTCTTTGAGAACCTATAGATTACTGTCCGCGACAAGAAAAAAGGTTTTATATCTCTCCAATACTCATCAATGGCCGGTAGAAACTCCTCCAATTGCCCCAACATGTTAAAGTATTTAAACGGCTTACGGCACAGAACAAGATTAAACTCCAAAGAAACCAAGCAGCGAGCATGGTCAGAAACTCCTCCCGCCTCAAACAAAGCAGAAGACGTAGGAAAAATTGAGAGCTATGATTCACTAATTATAGATCTTTCCAACTTTTTACTAATAGGTGAACCCTCCTGATGATTCCACCAAGTAAACTTCGCTCCATGATATGAGAGATCATATAGTGAGCAGAGCGAAACAACATCTTGAAAATCTCGCATTCTTGCTGATGTTTCACGGTTGTCTGAGTGCTCATCCATAGACAATGTCTCATTGAAGTCTCCAAGAATGAGCCATGACCCGTTTCTGAAAATCGAGGAAGCAAAATGAGTGCGCAGATCCGCCCAAAGCTCATGCCGTTCATCAGGAAAATTGTAAGCATAGACATATGAGAAAAAACTCCAAACCCCTTGCAGGAACTGAGATGGAGCAAGTGACTAACTGACCAGATTTAAACATGGGCGTTAAGAACATCATCGTTCGACATAACCCATATACGGCCTAGCCGATGAGATTCATAGTTTGACAAAAATGACCAGCCCTTAAACTTTGTAGAAATAATCTTGGAAGCTTTGACTTCTTTCACTCTTGTCTCGAGTAAACACCCAAAACTAGCAAAAGAAGAAATCAACCACTCACGCAGAACTTTATGATTATTATGTTGATTGAAATCGTGCATATTCCATGAGAAAAGCTTCATTTATTGTTTTTTGCGACTACCTTTCTTATCTCTTTGGATGGATTTAGCATTTTCCCCCGCTAAGACATAATAGTTGCCAAGGTACTTATTCACTCAATTTGTTGAAAAAGGAAGAACATGACACGATTGCAATTCTGAGCTCCCACCCCTCACTGAACCATTCGCATCACCATGACTTCCCCTCTCCAAAGTAACATTCCCAAGGGCCTGTGTCGGAACCTGATTCTGTACACTCTCTTCTACAGATCATAGTGCAAAAGTAGAATCAAGTTCACCCTCTTCCCCTTCTTCCTTGGAGACCAACCCTTCATTTACCTCACTCTCCTCTAAACCTTCCAAGAGCGCAAAACGTGAAGAAGAAATAGCCGAAGCCTTCTCATTAGTAGGACTATGTCGACCATCTGAGTTTCTAGAGGACTTGCTTGGTGACACATTAGTCCAAATCCGCTATGTTTCCTGCTCCACAACTTTCTTAATAGCATGCACCAACATATCTCGAACCACTTCAGAGGATACATCATCTCTATCCCCAAGTTATTTCTCTACTACAACCTCTAAAACACACCCCATGACTGTCCGAACATTAACTTCCGAGTTCCTGCGCAAAATCTCTTTTGATTGAACAATAACATCTATCTCTTTAGTAAATCCACATTTAGAGCCATCATGTCCCCACTTACGACACACAGGACATCGAGGCGGCAACCAAAGATAAGAAGCTTGAATATCTGTGGGAATTCCATCCTTCGAGGTTAATTTAAACTGTGTTGGTAATTCCTTCGTCAAATCAGCTTCAACAAAAACACGCGCAACTTCTAGATTTGTACAAGTTAAAGTAGAAGGATGTAACCGTTGCAGATCACCCATAAAGCTCGCCACTAACTTCAAACCTTTTTCAGAATAGAGGCGCTCAAGTACGTTCTGGAAATCAACCCAAAGAGGTATTGAAGACAGAAAAAGTTGCTACTCTAGGACTGTAGGATTTCATTTTGAAAGCACCATTGGGACTCCAACAAAGTTTCATATTCAATGACGAAGCACCCGAGCCCTCACCGATGGATCAAAAATATGAAATTTAACTGCGGTCTTGTCCACTACATGAACATCAATACGAGAAGAAAAATTGTCTCTGAGAAGCCAAATCTTATTCACAATCATATGAACCTTTGCTACTTGAGGAGCCACATCCAAGAAGCTACCAATCAGAAAATTGTGCCATAACTGATTTTGATCAGCGAAGACATCATCAGGAATCTCAATCACAGGAGAATCGCCAGAGATTGAGATCGATAGCTCACGCTTTCGCAAGCTTCCAGGAGAAGATCGAGCAATAGAAGCCCACTAAGGTTGAGAGAGGAACAGAGATAGAGACGACGCCCCTGGATCAATCGGAGCAGATCCCGTCATCGCCCCAGTCGTCGAAGACCGGAGCGGAAAACCCTAATAAAAAGCCCCAAATCGCCTTTGTATCGCCACCTACTTTAGTTTATGTTTATCACCCTGTACATCCAATATTTTAACCTTCAAATTTATCATTTCCGGAGACCTTCATCTTTTTACTATTGCAACTTTGGATTATGTAACACTTTGACTTCAAACTGATAAATTAAAAATATCTAAACATGCACTATCTAGATCACCATTGATAATACTTATACTGAATCAAGAAAACGCAAATAATCTCCCTCTTTCCGATAGGATAGGTTAATATATAATTTTTAGTATTACATATTGTTAACATCACATAATGTAAACTTTTATAATCTTAATCTAACATGTAAATAAAAATAACTTGTACAAGAAATAATATGAAGATTTATAATATTTTTAGATTTCACTAACTTAAGTTATAAATATCTTCAATACCGAGCATAATATATTTAGTCATTTGTCATGTATTATCCCTCCATTAGCCCAAATTGATAATGGATCTAATTAAGATAAGTTCAAAATAAAAGATAAGTGTGTTGAATTTTCTAGAATTATAAAGAAAAAGAGATAAAATTATGGAGATGGATAAAAACCTTAAATAATTAAGTAAACAGATAAGGTTTAGAGAGTGTTCTAGAATAAGCTAGTACTTAAACTACTACTAGTATTAATATGTGGTGTTGGTAACAATTATGCAAGAAAACTAAGAATCTAAGAAAAGAAGAAAAGAGATAAATATAAGAGAGAGTGTCCACAAAAAAAAAGTATTGTAATCCCTTTACTAATAAATAAAAATGTTTATCATTTATTCTAAGTTTTCTAAATCCTATTTTAATCTCACGAAAGTATTTGGGAAATTTTTTCTCAACAAGTGGTATTGGAGCTAGGTTCGCATACAACGCTGTTATCTCGTGTGATTCAAGATGGAGGCTATCATTACTATTGAAGGTGACATGTTCAAACTCACGACGGAAAACTACTCATATTGGAAACCGATAATGGAAGATCACCTTTATTTCAAGGATTTGTATGAGCCTATCATCAAGAAAGACAAACCGAAAGAAAAAGATGATAAAGCATGAGAGATTTTAAATCGCAAGTCGCAAGGCGGTTTCCTTAATCCGTAAGTACATCGATAGATCTCTTTTTGAACATGTCTCTACATACACATATGCTTTTGAATTACGGACAAAACTTGAGTCCATGATTCAAAAGAAAACGCCTCGAAACAATCCTTCCTCGTTCAACGATTGTTATAGTTGGAGTATAAGGATGGAGATAGCATGATGGAGCACTTGAAAAATTTCAAGAGCTCATGAATCATCTAAAAAAAATCGACATGATGGTCGAAGATGAGATGCAAGCCCTTCTACTCTTTAGTTTGTTACCAGAGAGTTGAGACACACTAGTTGTAACTCTTAGCAGTTTAACACCAGAAGGAAAGCTGACCACAAATACCATCAATGATAGCCTTCTAAATGACGAAGTACAGAGGAAGGATCGAGTTTCAAGTTTGCAGTGGGAGGCAAACATCATAGATAAAACGAGGTAGAGACGAGAAATGTGGACACAACGGAAACCGAGGTCGAGATGAATCTCGAGGATGGTTCAAGTCACGTCCAAGAGTTATATATTATTATTGTGGCAAGGCGGGTCATAAAAAGTTATTTTTCAAGAAAGATAACCAAACAAATAATGTAAATCCATACTGACTCAATCCCACAAAGAGGCATGATGACATGACCACCACCAGTGTGGCAGATGAAGTTGTATGTCTCACAGGAGAATGTAATCTTGCATATATCACCTATGATGATAACTCCTGGATCATTGACTCATGTACTTCCTTTCATGTCACCCCTTGTAGAAGCTTTTTTAACACATACCAAAGTGGCGGCTTTGGTAAAGTCTAGATGGGAGACCATTGAAAAAGCAAGATCGTTGGAAAGGGGTTTGCTATCCTTATATCGAATATGGGATAAAAGATGGTTATGAAGGATATGAGGCATGTTCCTGATAAGAGATTTAGTATAATATCAACTGGAAGGCTCGATGATGATGGTTTGGAAACCCACTTTGGTAAATGCAAGTGGAAGTTAACAAAGGGCAGTTTAGTTATGGCTCAAGGGATAAAAGAAGGGTAATTATATGTAATGGAAGCTAAGCTCTTTAAGAAGTAGGAAAATATTTCAAGTGCCGACAAGGAGATATAATATCGGCGTCGTAACAATTTTGGGCTAAGTCGGGAAGGGGGAGAATGTTGGGTATTATCCCTCCATTAGTAAAAATTGATAATGAGTCTAATTAAGATGAGACCAAAATAAAAGATAAGTGTGTGAAATTGTCTAAAGTTATGTAGAAGAAGAGAGAAAATAATGGAGATAGATAACAACCTTAAATAATTAAGTAAATGGATAAGGTTTAGAGAGTGTTATAGAATAAGTTAGTACTTTAAACTACTAGTAGTATAAATAAGTGGTGTTGGTAACAATTGTATATGCAAGGAACTAAGAACCTAAAAAAGGAAGAAAAGAGAGAAATATAAGAGAGAGTGTCCACAAAAACAAAGTGTTGTAATCCATTTCCTAATAAATAAAAATGTTTATCTTTTATTCTAAATCTCATCTTAATCTCACGAAAGTATTTAGGAAATTTTTTCTCAACAGTCCTATTATAATTGAACTTACATTTCCAATTGATCAATCCATTAGTCTATTCGCTTGGATTAAGGCTTAGTAGACAAAACAAATTCTCTACCAGTGGTATTTAAAAAAATTTTATAATTCCTAAACAAATTCGATAATCGAATTTTTTTTTGACATCGAAACCCTTTTCATTAAGAAACTGGTAAAAGAATCTCATCTAAAAAACCAACGTGACTTGCCGATCTTACAAGGGTAAAAGTTACTATATGTGCTATTGACTTACAAGTAAGTCGATAAACACGAGAAAATAAAAATACAACAACTAAAAGCAAATATAGAAAAACATAGACGTATGCTCCATTAACGGTGCGGGAAGGAAGTCTTTGGCTTATTGCTGAACAAAGTAAACAACAATACCACATGAAAATTTCTATTTTCATTGTGGTTTGAAAGCTCTATGCTTGCGTCAAAAGTGTCGAAACACTAAGTCCCTGAAAAAGGGGATCACTAGCATGACGAGAGAAAACGCCTGCAGTCCAATATTCCAAACTTAGGATAAAAAGAAGAAACACAACATATACAAGCTTAAGAAGATACACCAAAGATATAATTCTCTCCATACTGAAGGAGGATAGGTTAATTAATATAATAAAATATGATAGTCTCAGGTCTGAGGCACAACAATTCTAAAATGGTGGATTAAACATTTCAGAGGCTGATGCATGACCAAGAGTTATCTCCCGTAAAAACTTGTGGGGTATTGTAGAACCGTACCAGAGTTGAAAGCTTTTACCGGTATGAAAAAATGGATTGAGAACAACTTACTCCACTTGTCAAAAGAACTGCATCAGTTCTGGTCCCACTTCGAAAGATTTCGCACGACTAACAAGGATATTAATCTCGACAATTACGTTCATAGAAAAACAAACTTAAACGCTTAGCAGCCGTAGAAAATGACTCTCCAAAAGAGAGGAATTAGTTGTCATGGTTATATATTTAAATTAGATAAAGGAAAAAGTCTCTTCATGGAGAAGTATATTGTTAGTAAGACTCTATTCACTAATGCTCCCAATTCCAAACCAAACAAATCACCATATGCAAGATGAAACTCGATGGGATTGACCAAAAATAGAATTGCGATGCGATTGATTATTACTCTTAACGGAGCTATTGTTGTCTTTTGAAAAATTTGGGTTGGGCTTTTAAATAAAATATAAATCCCAATTACTGGAAATATCAGGACTAGGACCAAGATTCTTTTTCGGTGAAGCACGTGAGAGCAGCGAAGGCGCATACGAAAATGATGAAGGTTGACGGTGAGAACAAACAGTAGCCACCGACATAAACGATGGAGGATGAAAAGCACATGAGGTCACACAAACAAGATCTGAGTAAATCGAAGCTAATTAAAATCGACTTAACATCATTGATACCAGAAGATCGAGAGCCTAAGATAGTTTCGGTGAGGGCAAAATGAGAGAAGGAGTTCGCGACTGTGTCGACAAGGGTTCAACGTTAAGAGCCCTGGAAGATCTCGGTGGCGGCACACCACTATGACAGAAAGAGAAATCGTCGAAATTTTCTCAGGGAAGATCATACTCATATTGGGATATTCGCGAGAAGAAAACAAATTTGGTTAGCGGTGGTAGATAAGATGCATAAGGACTTAGACCAGAGAGGGAATAAACTAGATATGAGATATTTCCGTACACAACGTTGCCCGCATTGATGGCTGCATCATGACTAGCGGCGGTGTGGCCCTTAAGGTCAATTGGAAGTTGATCTGAGTAACTCCAGACAACCCTAAGGTAGTTAAAATCAGCTGCTTCGCTTGGGTGGGACAGCAACGAAAGTGGCACGTTTAAGTAAATCTCCAACTGAGAAAGCACATCGACTAAGAGAGACGAAAAGCAAGACTCCCTACCTGAGATCATCAGATCTAAGGTTTTAGGGGAAGATGATGATAATGTTCTCTCCTGTAAAGAGGAAGGTCTCTCTATGATGGAGGAATATGAAGGTGAGCCAGATTTGAAAGTGAAACGATGAAACATCAAGGAATTGACTAGTGCTGCCCATAGTCTACTTCGAACTTCGACAGAACCCCGACAGAGGCGAAATGTGCTAACGGTGCATAAGCTGTGACAATCACTCAGAAGTTTCACCGGGAACTGCTTACAAGAGCATATATCGTCATAACTTTTGAAAAAACATCGGTTCCAGTATGAGAGAAGTCGCGTACATCGCTGGTGAAGACAGAAAAAGCGAAAAAAGAGAAGCAGAGATGGTGAAAAGGCGATGCAAGAGAGGCGAATGGCTGAAGAGTGACGATTCCAGCAAGCCATGGCTTCAACACACCGAAAAACGCTTTCAGAATTGAGTCTTCGATAATCGTGCCCAAGAGAATTCAAGTTTCTAAACTTGGTTCGATAACATAATTAAAGACATGTATTTTACAAAAAAAAAATTAAAAGACATGTAACTTAAACCAAATTTTACCGAGCACATTGCTGTGCAGCCTGAGCAGCGTAGTCTGCAGGGAGATATCGTGTGGTTCTCGGCGCATTGTTTTCTCAATGCTCCACTGTTAATCATAGAAGGACACGTAGCAAAGTAACAGCTAAGGAGAGTTTATTAAAAGACAATGCACATGAGCGTCGTGGATTATTGCCTCACTCCGATCGCACCTAAAACAATGTGATTTAGATTTTTGTATTTTTAATAAGGAAATTCTACTAATACTTTAAAGTCATTCAAAATCACTACTCCAATAAGGATTTTTGTATAAAATTCTTGTTTGAATAACACGAGATTTCTGATTTTAATACAAATCTCACCAAATCATTGTTTGAATATACTCCCTTAAAAATTGTTATATATAATATATCGAATTCATAATATATTTTAAAAGGAATTGTTATACTATATGGTAGTTGTCTTATAAAAAATGTAACCGTAGAATCGAGACTGATGACCATTTTTTTATTAGAATTATGTGTGCAAAACTAGTAACCTACCGTATATAAACTTGAAAAACATTAATTAAGTTTTAGAATTAAAAAAAAAACAAATTACAATCTTTATCTCCACTTTTTCTCACAAAAGAGGACAATTTGGTAAAATATCCATAATATTTTATTAATAATTTTCTTGTCACTCTGAAATCTAAATATATTTTTTTTGTTATTAACCAAATTCACATTCTCAGTAAACATGATTGTGCATTATAATATTTTAAATCAGCAACTTATATATGATTATACATTATACGTATAGGTATGGTTCATAAATCATAATCAATTCAGAAATCTGGCCGTAGTTTGGTCGGGCAAAAAAATAAAGTGAAGAGTTTCCAAAATATCACGTCAGATATATATTAAGGAAACGGGACCGAATTAATTCGTATGCGAATAGTTACAATACACGTAATAAGGACTCAATGGTATGGAGGGGTTCGTTTAATTTAATGATTCCTCTATTCATGACAATGCAACATCATCAACCCACAAAAATATATAGTTACGACAGATATACCAAATTAAACTTTAAGTAACAATACTATGGCTTCGTAAAATTTGATTAAAATGAAATGGTTTATATTGATGTGTTAATATTGTTGTTATTAGTTATTGTTAGAGAAAGTGAGCTTGTGGCTCAAGATACAAAAGAAGAAGAAGGTAGAGTCTACACCAAGAGACAGAACAACAACACCAAGAAACAGAATGAGAAATAGAGCGATAATTGCAAAGGCAAAGAGGCTTTTGTTATAGACTAAATGGGTGACGAGAAGCTGGACCAACGTATAATCAAGCCCATCATCGGTGAAGACAAAACGAAACAACGACTAACACACACACTCAAGGACAAAAGCAAATGCAAAGAGCATAATGTGTGTTCTCGTACATCCAACCTGTCAAGCAGCCAGTTCACAGAGACAGTGACGCACAACAGATACACCATTCTTGGATCGTGTGATGAGCCAGGATGAGGACAAGTGGCAACACATGAGAGGAACCGCTGGTGACAATAGAGATCGATTCATGTGTATAAATAAAGTAGCTTGTATGAGACAAAGAGATAAGAATGAAGAAATAAGAATCAAAGTTTTAAGCTTTTACATCTTCTTTCATGGTATCAGAGCCATGGAAGGGGCTCTTGAATCCTATTCTCTTCCTCCTTTAAACATTTCAAACTGTGTAACAATCAAATTCAATGAAAAGAATTACATTCTGTGGAAATCTCAATTCGAATCCTTTCTCTCAAGGCAAGGTCTTTTAGGCTTTATCACTGGATCCTTACCACCACCAGCAGCTGTTCTACAAGTACCTGGAATTGATGGATCAGTTACTCCAGTACCAAATCCAGACTACTCAACATGGAACAGATCAGATCAGGTGGTGAGATCCTGGCTTCTTGGCTCTTTATCTGAAGACATATTAAGTGAAGTGGTTGGAGCCAACACCTCTCATGCTGTCTGGCTTACACTAGCCAACTTTTTCAATAGAGTCTCCTCATCAAGATCCTTTGATCTCCAAAGAAAATTTCAGACAACTCTCAAGAGTGATAAGAGCATGAATGAGTATTTGAAGGAAATCAAAAGTGTATGTGAGCAACTGGCCTCTATAGAAATCCCTGTGAGTGAGCAAATGAAGATCTATGCTGCTCTACATGGGTTAAGCAGAGAGTATGAGCCTATAAAGACCAACATTGAAGGCACCATGGACTCTGTTTCTGGACCAAGCTTGAGCAACTGGCCTCTGTAGAAATCCTTGTGAGTGAGCAAATGAAGATCTATGCTGCTCTACATGGGTTAAGCAGAGAGTATGAGCCTATAAAGACCAACATTGAAGGCACCATGGACTCTGTTTCTGGACCAAGCTTGAGCAACTGGCCTCTGTAGAAATCCTTGTGAGTGAGCAAATGAAGATCTATGCTGCTCTACATGGGTTAAGCAGAGAGTATGAGCCTATAAAGACCAACATTGAAGGCACCATGGACTCTGTTTCTGGACCAAGCTTTGATTCAGTAGCTTATAGGCTGGTGAGCTTTGAAGAGAGACTTCAAGGCTACAACTCTAAAACTTCCATCTCTCCACATCTGGCCTTCAACGTCTCTCACACCCAAGAACCAATGTACTATCCAAACAGAGGAAAAGGTCAGTCTTATGGAAGGTTTGGTTCCAGGGGGAGAGGAAACTCAGGCATAGGTTTCTCCACTCGTGGCAGGGGGTTTCATCAATAGATTTCCTCATCTTCTAATGCAAGTGTAGGTCCTTATGGAAGTGAAGCCAGACCAACTTGTCAAATCTATGGAAGAGTTGGTCATCAAGCATTAAAATGCTGGCATCGCTTTGACAACAACTATCATGAAGACCTTTCTACAGCTCTTACAACCATGAGGATCACTGATGTTTCTGAACACAATGGTCCAGAATGGTTTCCAGACACTGGTGCAACTGCTCATTTCACTAACTCACCTCATAATATGCAGCAAGCTAAGCCTTATCAAGGAACAGATGCAGTGATGGTAGGAGATGGGAACTATCTACCAATCACACATTCAGGCTCAACAAATCTGTCTACTATCTCAGGTATATCTTTGCCCTTTAATGATGTGTTGGTGTGTCCTGATATTACAAAATCTCTCCTACCTGTTTCCAAAGTGACAAGGGATTATCCTTGCATATTTGAATTTGACTGTGATGCTGTCCGTGTTAATGATAAGGCAACCAAGAAACTGCTCACATAGGGAAACAACCTTAATGGTCTGTATAAACTGGAGAATCATCCTTATATAGTTACCTATGCTTCAAGGCAACAGTCTGCAAGCTTTGAAGTCTGGCATAGGAGGCTAGCTCATGCAAACTATCAAATTCTCCAGCATATATCAACAAATAAAGCAATATGTGTCAATAAGAGCTCTAAACCAGAGTGTGTTGCTTGTCGGTTTGGAAAAAGCTCAAGACTTCCTTTTGATGCTTATACTTTTGTTGCTACTAGAGTCTTAGAAAGAGTCCATTGTGATTTATGGGGGCCTTCTCCTGTAGTGTCAAACCAAGGTTTCAATTATTATGTAATCTTTGTTGATAACTGTTCAAGGTTCTCCTAGTTATATCCGTTGAAGTTTAAATCAGATTTCTTCTCAGTCTTTACTATATTTCAAGTCTTGGTGGAAAATCAATTTCAAACTAAGATAAAGACCTTTCAATGTGATGGTGGTGGGGAATTCATAAGTTCAAAATTTGTTCAACACTTGCAACAGTGTGGCATTCAACAAGCTGTGTCCTGTCCTCACACACCACAACAAAATGGTCTTGCTGAAAGAAAGCATAGACACATTGTGGAGCTTGGCTTGTCAATGATTTTTCAAAGCAAAGTCCCTCACAAGTATTGGTTGGAAGCATTTTTTACTACTAACTTTGTCATCAATCTATTGCCCTCCTCTGTTGACAATATGTGCAGTCCCTTTGAGAAACTCAATGGTTTCAAGCCTGACTACATATCTCTCAGAGTCTTTGGATGTGCCTGCTATCCCAAATTGAGAGACTACACAGTCAACAAACTGGATCCAAGGTCACTCAGATGCGTGTTCTTGGGATACAATGAGAAGTACAAGGGTTACAGATGCTTGCTCCCAACTACAGGAAAGGTTTACGTAAGCAGACATGTTTACTTTGATGAGCAAAGCTTCCCTTTTCAAGATGTCTATGCTCATCTGCATCCCAAGGTCACCACACCTCTGCTCCAAGCTTGGTACAAAAGTTTCACTAGACTACAGAGCTCAGATCAGCATGGTCAAGCTACAGCAGATACAGAACCAGGATCCTCCTTTCAAGATATTCTTTCAAGTCCTACTCCAATTATCCAACAACCAATACCCCTGAATGCTAGCAATAATGAAAATGCAGAATCAGAGCTAACTACAACAGCTGCAACAGAAAGTGAAAATACTGAGGCTTCTACTACTAATACAGGAGAGAGTTATGAGTGTACGACAGGCTTAAAACCTGTTCTTATAGGCAATAGCTCTTCTCCTGTACTTAGTAGGACATAAGCACCAGTTGAAGACACTAGAGCAGCCCCTGCTACCTCAACAAGTCAACAACAAAGGTCACCACAAAGCACACCTGGTCACAAGATGATCACTAGATATAAGTCAGGTATCTTCAAGCCAAATCTCAGGTATGCTCTTTTAACTCAAAAGGTTTTTTTATCCTGAACCTAAATCTGTGGCTGCAACTTTAAAAGATGACAAATGGAATGGAGCTATGACAGAAGAAATAGACAACTGCAAAGAAGCTAACACTTGGTCTCTAGTTCCATATCAACCTGGAATGAGTGTTCTGGGAAGTAAATGGGTCTTTAGAACCAAGCTTCACGCATATGGCTCATTGGAAAAGTTGCGAGCCAGACTAGTGGCAAAAGGATACGATCAAACACAAGGAATAGACTACTTGGAAACTTATAGTCCAATAGTTAGAACTGCTACAATGAGATTGATATTTTATGCTGCCAAAGTAATGCAATGGGATATCAAGCAGATGGATGTCAAAAATGCATTCTTTCATGGAGAATTGACAGAAACAATGTACATGGAGCAACCTGCTGGTTTTGAGGATCCAAGCAGACCATATCATGTGTGGCTTCTGCACAAGTCTATTTATTGTTTGAAGCAGTCACCAAAAGCCTGGTTTAACAAGTTCAACACATATCTATTGGAATTTGGGTTTGTATGCAGCATAAAAGATCCATCCTTGTTCAAATACAATCAAGGTGAAGACATCATTCTACTGCTGCTATACGTGGATGACATTGCAATCACTGGTAACAACTCTGCTACAATGAACAAGTTCCTGGAGGAAGTAAAATCCCAATTCAGAATGAAAGATATGGGAAGATTACATTATTTCCTTGGGATCCAGGCTCAGTTTCATCAAGAGGGCTTGTTCTTATCTCAGCAAAAATATGCGGAAGACCTCTTGGCCATAGCTGGAATGGCATACTGCTCACCCATAGGAACACCTCTGCCTGTTCAACCAGACAAAACACCTGCTCAAGATGAGATCTTCCCCAATCCTACATATTTCAGGAGCCTGGCTGGCAAACTTAAGTATTTAACACTGACCAGACCTGATATACATTATTCAATCAATTATGTGTGCCAAAGGATGCACAATCCAACCATCGCTGACTTCATGTTACTAAAGAGAATTCTGAGGTATGTAAAAGGAACTGTTACTATGGGAATTTCACTCAACAGATCAAAAGACTTCACACTAAGGGCTTATAGTGACAGTGATTGGGCTGGCTGCAAGATCACTAGAAGATCTACAGGAGGATTCTGTACTTTCTTGGGAAACAACCTTATATCTTGGTCTTCCAAGAAGCAACAAACTGTGTCTAGAAGCTCCACTGAGGCTGAGTACAAAGCTCTTTCTGAGACTGCTTCAGAAATTACATGGATCTGTCATGTTCTAAAGGAATTGGGAATACCACTGCATCAAGCTCCTGAGGTTTATGGCGACAATCTTTCTTCCATATATCTCACTGCTAATCCAGCTTTCCACTCCAGGACTAAGCACTTCCAGACAGACTATCACTATATAAGAGAGAGGGTGGCTTTAGGTGCTTTAATTGTGAAACATATTCCAGCTCACCAATAGCTAGCTGATATTTTCACTAAGCCTTTGCCTTATCAGCCCTTCTGCAACCTAAGGTACAAACTTGGTGTTAACGTTCCCCCAACTCCAAGTTTGAGGGGGAGTGTTAGAGAAAGTGAGCTTGTGGCTCAAGAAACAAAAGAAGAAGAAGGTGGAGTCTACACCAAGAAACAGAACAACAACACCAAGAAACAGAATGAGATTCAGAGCGATAATTGCAAAGGCAAAGATGCTTTTGTTATAGACCAAATGGGTGACGAGAAGCTGGACCAACGTATAATCAAGCCCATCATCGGTGAAGAGAAAACGAAACAACGGCTAACACACACACTCAAGGAAAAAAGCAAAGGCAAGGAGCAGAATGTGTGTGCTCGTACATCCAACCTGTCAAGCAGCCAGCTCACAGAGACAGTGACGCACAACAGATACACCATTCTTGGATTGTGTGAAGAGCCGGGATGAGGACAAGTGGCAACGCATGAGAGGTGACAATATAGATCGATTCATGTGTATAAATAAAGTAGCTTGTATGAAACAAAGAGATAAGAATGAAGAAATAAGAATCAAAGTTTTAAGCTTTTAACATCTTCTTTCAGTTATGCCATCATTTAAATCTTAAAATTGCATATTTCATATACTCTCACGAAAAGAATGATGCATATTTGTGCTTATGATCCCATTTTATTTCGAAGAATCGTGTGGTAGACGTTGTCAAAATGGTGCCTTAAGTTAGCGTTCTAAAACGAGGATCTACACGTACACGTAATCGCTATGTTCGTTTTCTTGTTGCTGTGTCGATTATTGAGGTTTCAACTTCTCATCTTGTCGGAAGAAGAATATATCTGCACGTTCGGGTCATTTTCGTTTGTTATTGCCAGTTGGGTCACAACCGTTTATCACACAAAAGAATAGCATCCTCTTATATGCTATGAAGAAACTTGCTTAATCGAATAGAGTAAGTCTTTATTGGGTCGTATGGGCTCTATAATATCGCATTTTGTTTCTCAATAGGCCTTATAAGATCGTTTACTAAAGGATATAATGAACCCAAAATTTTTTATACCTTTTCTAAAGAAAATTGATAGTTAGTAGAAAAACGTATATGCGAAATCATTGAGATTTTTGAGATTCTTTTAAAGAAAATTGATAGTTAGTAAAACTTATGTGGCAATTTGATACATAGTGTATTATATCGTTATATTCTACTATTTCTATTTCTTTCATATTTAAAACATAAATTTTGAGTTTGGATTTAGTCTTTTGGTTGTAGAGTGATATGTAATGGAACACGGAAGTTTGACACGTCGTAAAATTATAACTCATGATATTTCGACACTTGTCACTAATCGATCAAATTATTATTGACATGTGTCAAACATTTAAAATTTCTAATTTCGTATAAGCATATTTTCTATTTTACATAAATAAGTAAATTTTCTATTTCTATTAAATATTGAAAGTTAAATATTAAATATTTTATTTTTATTAAAACATTCGATATTAGTTATATATGCAAAAGTTAAAATTATAATATTTAATTAAAAACGTGGTTTAAAGTGATATTACAAAAACTTAGATTAATTTGGATGATATTGGTTTAATTTCATAATTTTTCAATAACTAATAATGATTATAATCTAAATTTTAAATTTATGGATTATAGTTACGTGGATTTAAATTTTAAAACATATTTTTTAATGATATTTTTATATTTAATTTCTCGTGTATTACATGAGAACTTATCTAGTTAATAAATAATATTATGTACAAACTATGGTAAAGAGTTTACAATGTCATTATATTCAATGCGTTTTTATATAAAAACATAGGATATACTAATTCTTTTAAATTTTACGTTTATTTACATAATGTTAATTTTTTCGGTTTAGTGCGTGGTATATTAGATTTAAATTTGAACTATAAAGGGACTATGATAAATTCTATCGTATACCATTCTATTCTATATGTTTAAATAGTAAAGAAATAATTCTACAGATTAATAATGTTGAGATTTTGAAAATTTATTAATTTATAGAGATATTAATTAACCGATAATTAATAATATATTAACTCACAGAGAGAATTTATTTTTGATTCAAATTTTATAAATAGATTTTTAAATGATGAAATATTAAGGAACAGACACATTATGATAATGATATTTATAATTTTGAAATTTATGAAAGTGATATATAATTATGAAAGAATGATTATGTGACATCCCTATCACGAGGGAACCGTGATTGTACAACTCGTACAATCAAAACCGATTGAAATTCACCAATTTGTTTGTTAACCATCGCATCTAACCCGTTAACCTGCACCAAACCAAAATAGGAAAAAAAAGAAAAAAGAGGGATGAGTTAATTTTCAAACAAGCCACCCAATGAGGACGAACCTGACTCCGCCTCACCCGATACCCGCATAACTCTGAATACCTAAACCAAAACCCAAACAAAGCATCTACTATGCCAGTCAAACAGGTTGAAAACCTTTTTAGAAAAACAATCCTAACCTATTAAGACATTGTTTACGCAATCATTTCTCAAACCATTTTTCCTTAACCATGCGTCCTACCAAGCAAGTGACATATCAACCTATGCCTTAGATCATCAGTGGACCTGGTCCATCACATAGTGTTCATGTCACTCCCATTCCCTGGCATGGTCACCTACCATAGTTCGCTCATTGCCCGTCCACCACCCAGGTTATTCGTCATCTTAGTATCGGCTAACAGAACGACTCGCCAACCGCTCTGGATACCCTCGACCCAAGGCACCATAAAACCCATAAGGGCCCTTTTGATTACCGGCCCCCCTGTCCGAGAGCTCAGGCCAATCCTGTTCCTTCCCCTCACTTCACTCAAATTCACTGGTCCCTAAGCCAGGGCGGGGAACATCACACCCATATACTAGATGGGTGACCATCCGACCACATAACCACATCGTCAAGTTAATCTATTTCTAAGACTCTCTTGTATAATTCTCAAACAATATTGTTAACCCTAGTCATTTAATTAAGAAAACTATGTTCACATTCATGTTTATATCCTAGGTTCGACTTAGCGACCCAACAACCAGTCGCACTTAAGCGTATAAGACCTTATGTCATAACAATAAATAATACATACTTCTTATTCATTTCGAGACTTATAGCTCGACACTAACCGATTTAACCCTATACTAACTGAACTAAACAAATACTGAGATCATTAGAGATCGAGAATTTCCTCACCTTGGCCACATGGTTGAAACGTCTCCGGTCTGGCTGACTGATGAACCGCCTACTGAGTTTTTACCCCACATCGATCCTCCATCATCCTTCTTAACCCATGCTGATCCTCCAACATCCTTGCCCCTTGATAGTTCCCCTTCTGAAAAAGAATCATGCGCTATGAAATCCGTGTTAGACCTTTACACGAGGACCTGCCAAAAGTGGAAACTTTTCATTTATGGGAACCTACCACAAATGGAAACTTCCGAAAAAGAAAACCCGCCTGAAAAGAAACCTTTTCAAAAATTGGAAAGTGTGAAATATGGAAACTTGTCATATTTGGAAGCAACCCAAAAGGGAAAGTTTGGCCAAAGGAAAAATGGTAATTTTCACTTACGAGGAGAGCAGCACTCTCGGGAGTAGCTTGGAACTCTCTTGCTTCGGACTTGCGAAATTGCTTCTCCACTTCTGCAATTTTTGGGACTTCTCCGGTTCCCTAGCTTGAACCACCTCTATCGGTGTCTTGCTTGCCTAGCTTAAACCGTCTCTACCATAATCTCCTTTCCGGCCCAAGATGGATATGGGCCCACAGGCCAATCCCTTTGCACTCTGATGTGAGCTAGGCTCCTTTCGAAATCCGCAACGACTCCTCAGACTTTCGTCCCGTTTAGGGCCCACGGGAATTTGGCCCCAAACCCTAGGTTTTGGTTTCTTCCACTACAAGCTTTCCAAAAACCCTTATTCCCTCTCAGTCTCCTCTTACGCCTCTGTTTCCCGCTGCTGTCACCATGCTGTCGCCGCCGCCGCCGTTCTTCGCCTCCAGTGACTCTGCCGTCGCCTCTCCTTTCCACCATTTTCTTCCTCGCCCTCATCTCTGCGACATTGTCGTTTTCTTTCTTCTCCTCCATGCCCTCTCCCTCGTCGATCATCATCTCCTCCTCCATCTACGCTCCTCCATGCCTCCACAGTCGGCTCCTCCATCCCTCTCTCTCTCTCTCCCACGACGATCATCCCTCTCTCCTCCCCTTCAATCGCTCCTTCCTTCTCATTTCCTTCCTTCTCGGTCATGCTACACCTCCTCTACTCCTCCACCGCTGCAATCGCACTCCCCTCCTTCTCCCCCTTTCTTTTTCGTCGGTTCTCCTCCCTTTCCCCTCTGGTGCGACGACTTCTCCTTCCTCCATGATGCTTTGGATCCTCCTCCTCGCAGCCTCCTTTCCCATCTCCTTCCTCTCTGACGTCGCGACTCCTTCAGTTTCCCTTCCTTCTGCCATCGTCACCTCCACTCTCGCTCCCTCTCCTCCGATTCTCACCACCATCTCTCTCTCTCTCTCTCTCTCTCTCTCTCTCTCTCTCTTCGACTTATATCTTCTCTCTCTCTCTCGACTCTCTATAGCCCTCTCTTTCTCTCTTCAAAACTCTTAGGGGGGCTATGGCTTTTAGAATCAAAACAAGAAAACAAACGATTTGCGAGGAAATAATTTCCTTGTAAATTTTCAATTAGTTTACGAGAAAACTTCTACATATTTCTATTGTATCGCAAAATCCTCGAAAATTTGTGTGGAAACTCTTTGGTCGCCAATTCGTCGCAAATTAGCGTGGAGTAACCACCTTAAAATTTTATAAACATGCCCTAAAATCAAAATTATACAAAAAGCTCTAAGAATAATGTAATATTAATTAAGAATATTGTAAAATTAAATATAATATTTTGCGAGGATTCCTTAACCTTTAACCCTAAATCCTGATCACATTTATGCAACATTGTCACATCGACTTTCTTATAGGAATAAGAAATTATTAAGATTAGATCTTATGCATAGTTTAAATGTATAATGTAACTCGACGATATAATGTTGCTATCTATTACAACTTCTTATAATTCATATACCAATGTACCACAAAGTATTTATATAAGTCATAAGTTTATCGTTTTACGATGTGAATACTTAGACTTGAACAATTTGAATGTAATTTACATTTTTTATTTCAAACAAATATTGTCACTAAACCCTAAACCTTAAAATTTTTAAAAGAAAATTAATAATATTTTGCGAGGATTTCTCGCAAATGCCTCGCAAATTTGCCAGGGATCTGCGACGATTCCTCGCAAATTCCTTGCAATGTATGCCCTAAACCCTAAACCAAACCCCATTCATGCAACATGGTCACATTGACTTCCTTATAGTAATAAGCATTTATTAAGATTAGATATTATGCTTTTTTAAATGTATAAAATGTAACTCGACTATAATGTTGATATCTGTTACAATTTTCTATAATTCATATACCAATGTACTACGAGGTGCTCATATAAGTCATAAACATTTATCGTTTTATGATATGAACACTTAAACTTGAAAATTTTGATTGTAATTTACATTTTTTTATTTCAAAAAATGTTGTCACTAAACCTTAAACTCTAAAACTTTTTTAAAAGAAAAAATTAATAATATTTTGGGAAGATCCCTTTAAAATTCCTCGCAAATTTGAGAGGGATCTGGATGATTCCTCACAAATTTTTCGCAAGGTTTGCCTTAGACCCTAAACCCTAAACCCATTCATGCAACATGGTCACATTGAGTTCCTTATAGGAATAAGCAGTTATTAAGATTAGATCTTATGCGTTGTTTAAATGTATAAAATATAACTCGGTTACATAAGTTGATATCTACTAAAACTTCATATAATTCATATACCAATGTACGATAAAGTTTTCATACAAGTCATAAACTTATCGTTTTACGATATGAACACTTAAACTTGAACAATTTGATTGTAATTTACATTTTCTTTTGTTCAAATAAATGTTGTCACTAAACCTAAACCCTAAATTTTTCATTTAATATTTATATATTTATATATTTTGCAAGAGATTTTGCGAGGAGGCCTCACAAAATTGCGAGGGACCTGCGACGGTTTCTCGCAATTTCTTCACAATGTATCCCATAAACCCTAAACTCTAAGTCCTAATCCATTCATGCAACATGTCACATTGACTTCCTTATATGTATAAGAAACTATTAAGATTATATCTTATGCGTTGTTTAAATGTATAAAATGTAACTCGACGATATAACGTTGATATCCATTACAACTTCTTATAATTCATATACCAATGTACAACAAAGTGTTCACATAAGTCATAAACTTATCATTTTACGATATGAACACTTAAACTTGAACAATTTGATTGTAATTTACATTTTTTATTTCAAGAAAATGTTGTCACTAAACCCTAAACCCTAAAATTTTTTAAAAGAAAAAATTAATAACATTTTGCGAGGATTTTGCCAGGGATCTGCAACAATTACTCGCAAATTCCTCGGAATGTATGCCCTAAACCCTGAAATCCTAAACTCTAATCCCATTCATGCAACATGGTTACATTGACTTCCTTATAGGAATAAACAGTTATTAAGATTAGTCTTATATATTGTTTAAATGTATAAAATGTAACTCGACGATATAACGTTGATATCTATTACAACTTCTTATAATTCATATACCAATGTACGACAAAGTGTTCATATAAGTCATAATTTAACGTTTTACGATATGAACACTTAAACTTGAATAATTTGATTGTAATTTACATTCTTTTTGTTTAAAAAAATGTTGTCACTAAATCCTAAACCCTAAATTTTTTTTAAAAAATATTTTCATATTTTGCGAGGATTTTGTTAGAAGGACTCGCAATTTCATCGCAAAATTTGGCGGTCCAATTGAAGTTTTAAAAATTTTGCGAGAAAATTGCGAGGGATCCTCGCAAAAGGAAGCGGTAATTTTTTTTTATTTTAGCGGGAATTGAAATTTTGCGATGAATTTGAGAGGATTCCTCGCAATTTCCTCGCAAAACATAAAAATAATTTGATTGGAACGCCGTTTTTGCGACGAATTTGCGAGGAATCTGCGAGTGAACAAAAACACTATATATACAAGACCCTTCCACACTTCATTGGAGGATCCCTCGCGAATCACTCGCAAATATCCTTGCAAATTCCTTGCAAAACTATTGCGAGTAACCTCGCAAATGCCTTGCAAGTATCGCGTTTACCACTTTAGTCGCAAATCCCTCGCAAAAATGTTTGTCGCAGTTTCCTCACAAGTTTGTGAGGAATTTGTGACAAAACCATTTTGTCACAAATTTTCGAGGAAACTATGACCATTTTCGGTTTGCATGGGTCGAATTGCGACCGATTTATTTTTCTGGCACTTTCCTCGCAAAACCACTATTGCGAAGAAACTGCGAGGCGAATCTTCCTCTCAAAACGCCTAATTTATTGTAGTGATTTAGGGTGGGGATTGGCTTTAAGGTTTAAGACGGGTTCAGGGTTAGCTTAGCGGGCCGGGATGCGGGTATTACAGATTATGTAACACGTTGTTCTCCCTCTTTCAGGGTCCTCGGCGTGTTATCTTTGAATCCACAACCCACGACCATCAAAGATCAATAATAGATCTTTATTAAACCAGAAATTCTACTAAACCGAACTATTCATGACTAAACTGAACTAAACCGAAAATCGAGTTTTAATCAATCCATTTTAAACCAAAATCAAATGCAAACTATGTATCAAAAAAACGATAAAAGAAATCAATAACCCAATCCAAACCGAACACCATTCTTTCCATCGCCTTCCAACCTATTCGTTCCGCTTACCTAAAAAGACAAAAGGGGGAACATAGACGAGAGGGGTGAGTGACAGGGGAATCACTCAGCGAGGAGGTGAGTTGCTAAACACGCAACACATATGACAATAACGAACATTTGCCTACGATACAATAACTTTAAAACCGAGCAAGGCACATATTGTGCAACAAGCAACATATAATTACTTCTCAATATGCCTTTATACATGCCCCCATGCTCCTCAACGCCCCCCATGTCTCGCGTAACAGACTCCTGGGCTTCTCTACGTCCCGAGGGAAATAAATACAATTTCAGCGTGCCTCACCCGGTGACGCCACCCTCATACTCATTTCAGTCTCAAACAACATCCTAAACACGACAACGCCTTATACCTAAAGCAACCACACAAACAGCAGGCATGACTGACTCGACTCACAAACTGGACTACAAGCAAGACGCGTTAAATACTATTCTATCGGAGGAAATTCCTAGATCGAATTGAACGGGGGATAGCTACGTGGTAAACTCCTCACTTTAGCCTAAGACACACTTAAATCGGACGCATATGACTAGTAGAAGGGCTGATGACCTAAAAGAACCTGGTTTAGACCTTTAACCGGACCTACCTAAAAAAAGAAAACTTTTCATTTATGGAAACCTATCATAAACGAAGCTTCTAGAAAAGGAAACATCCAAAACAAGAGACCATTCAAAACTAGAAAGTTACCAAATATGGAAACCTGACACAGTTGAAAACTTTCCAAAAATAGAAACTTTCCAGAATTGGGAACTTGCAAAAAATGAAAAGTTTCCTAAAACGGCAACCACAATGGAAACGAAAACTACGGGCTCGAAAAATATGTTGCAAAATCTAACGACGACAGAAACGGAGGGGAGATGTCGTCGGTGAGAAGGAGGGAGACAACGGCTCGGCTCGGGTTTCGGTACACTCGGGGTCTCGACAGCTTAAGCTCTCAGAATTCTAACGGAATTTCTGCACGGCTTTATTGGGACTTTCCGAATGGATTTCCTGAGGTTCCTATGACGACTTTAAATAGGGAGACGAAGAGGCTCCTAGGTCAAACCTTGATGGAACTTGCGGGTCGAGATTTCCTTTTCCTTCTTCTTTTTCTTTTTAGACTGTGGGATTCCGGTCGTTGTAGGTTAATAATCTCGATTATCACAAAAGAATTGATGATAATGACATGGAAATTGTTATTTTAGGATAATACATGCTCACGAGTGAAAATTTTGAAGAAATTATAATTAGAAGTTAAAATTATAGTAAGGCCGACACCCAAGTAAAATTTTATACGTAAAAAGTTAATTATCACATTTAGAACATTTCTTTATGGATGAATATCAAAATCGTAACAGTATTTAAAAATGAATTTCAAAAATTCAACCTTAAAGCGAGAAATAAAAACATTGAAATCACATTTTAATATATTAATTATCCTAATTACATAAGTTTGTATTACTATTAATTTACAATATTACTGGAACTATATTTTTACATAGCAAGTTTTAAAAAGTTATTATCTTATTCTCTTATTGAATTTTGTTATTTTTTGCACTGTACCAATTCGGAACCGATAAAATTTATTAATTTATAGTGTTTATAATATTGGAGGAAGAAATGTAAATAAGGAAAAGAGAAGAATGTAGATAGTATTAACCTAATTTAACCAATTTATTCGACTATATATATATACATACATCATCTCTAGTGAAATATAGATCCCACCTTCTATATGGTATCAAAGCCATATACCTAGATATATCTATTTTTTCAAATTTTTTTCCAACCTCCATTATCACACCTTCACACAACCATGAATAATTCTGATAACACCTTCCTAGTGACCATCACCACCAGTCTAACCTCTCAAACATTACTCAACATCAACATGACGAATGTCTCTACACTCATAGTCACCAAATACCTCATGTAGATCCTTCAAATAAATTCTTTTCTTGATGGATATGGTCTTCTCGGCCATCTTGAAATGGAGAAAAAGTGTCAATCCATAGTATACATTATGGCACAACCATGATAAGTTAATTTTCAATGCTCTTATAGGAGCTATCTTTGTTCCTTTGTAGCCCCTTTCGTCTCGTGCAGTCAATTCTGCACAAGTATGGGAGATACTTTCATCTACTTGTGGCAAACCTAGTCATGGGCATATCAAACGATTGAAAACACAACTCAAGAGTTGGAAAAAGGAGAGCAAAACCATCGATGTGTACTTACTGGGAGCCAAAACCATATTTGATCAACTTGCCATTCTCAGCAAAGTTGTGGAACATATTGATTCCTCGAAGGACTGCCTGAGGAATATGAACCGCTCATAGATTAGACTGAAGGGCGTGAAAAAACACCATCAATCTCAGATATCCATGATAAATTACTCAACCATGAAGCCAAGCATCTCTCTATATATGCTACAAGTCCTACAACGTTAGTGACAACCAATATGACACAACAGAGGAATCCCACTACCAACCATCAAACCAATCAAAATCGGTTTAACAACAGTAACTCCAACTTCAGAACAAATAACGACAATACCTGGTAGTTGCAGACTCGTGGACAGAGACCATACTTTGGACGATGTCGAATTTGTGGCACGCAAGGTCATGGAGCCAATTGTCCACAACTTCAAGGGTTCCAGCTCTCACAAGCCTCGTTGCCTCAGAATCCCTTTATGCCATGGCGTCCACGTGCAAACCTTACGGCTACCTCTTCGTACAATGCAAACAATTGGCTTGTGGACAGTGGCGCCACTCACCATATTACGCCTAACCTACAGAATTTGTCTTTACATCAACCGTATTATGGAGGAGAAGATGTGGTTATAGTAGATGGATCTAGTCGAGCTATTACGCACACTGGTTTTATCATCTTACCCTCTCTAAATAAATCTCTTGCATTACAACATGTGTTATGTGTGTCCAAGATGTACAAGAACTTAATTTTTGTGTATAGATTATGCAATACTAATAGGTTTTCTGTGGAATTCTTCCCCATTTCAAGTGAAAGATATGAGCACGAGAACCCCATTAATCTGTGACAACGCTATAAATGAATTTTACGATTGGCCAGCAATTAACTCTTAACCTACTACAATGTGTACTTCACCAACTCTTAAGGCTACATTATCCTCTTGGCACTATAGTCTTGGCAACCCCTCTCTTCCTATATTAAACAATATCTTTTCAAAATTCTCGTTACATGTTTTAAATTCTACTTCTAAACTCTTACCATGCTCGAATTGCTTACTTAATAAAAGCAATAAGTTATCTTTCTCAAATTCTACCATCAATTCTTCGCGTCCACTCGAGTATGTTTTTACGGATGTTTGGAGTTCTCCCACTCTATTTACTGATTCTTACAAATACTATCTCTTCTTAGTCGATCATTATTCTTGATACACATGGCTATACCCTCTCAACTATAAGTACCAAGTAAAGAGTTTTTGTAATCTTTAAATAGTTGGTTGAGAACTAGCTTCAAACAAAGATTGGAACACTACTTTTGGACAACGGTTGAGTGCATGACTTTAAAATCATATCTAATTACGGTATCTCTCACCTTACCTCACCACCACATGCGTTGAAGCATAACGGTATCTCTGAACGCAAACACATACATATTGAAATAGGTTTGACATTGCTCTCAACAGCCTTGATGTCAAAGGAGTATTGACCCTTTTCTTTTACAACTGTGGTGTTCTTGATAAATCGCCTTCCGACCCCTTTCTTGGATATTCAGACGCCATTTTAAAAACTTTTCAACACCACACCCATTTATCATAGACTTCGGGTATTTGGATGTTGTTGTTACCCATGGCTGAGACCTTACACAAAACACAAGCTAGAAGACGGATTAAAATCATGAGTATTCATAGGAAATTCAACTACTTAAAGTGCGTACACGTGTCTTCATGTGGAAACCGGAAAAAATCCTCACATCGCGACATGTCTAATATTATGAAGGCCACTTCCCATTCTCAGCTTTGACATTAAAACCCAAATCGGGTTGATATTGAAGAAATAATGCCCCCACCACAACTAGCCACTTGTAACACAACTGCCAGTAGTCTCTGCGCCTGCACCGCTCCATCGTGCTCATAACTTCACCAATCACCGTTGCAACAACCTTTGACGACCTCCCGCGACGCTTATGTACATTTTCTAAACACAAATACTTTTTCTTCTTCTAAATCGCTGCATGAGCCCACTGCTCACTAACAAACTGGACCAAATCCCATGGCCCAAAAACATCAAATACAAACCTTAAGCCCACAAAATTAAACCCACCAAACATCTCTGCATATACAACCATACCCTTCCCACCAGACGATCCAAACCCAAAACATTTCGCCAACACAACATACATCAACGTCTCTTCCCTAAACTTTGATTCACAGGCCCGTTCCACCATAAGTACCTCCATATTCTGTTGAATGGGGTTTGACAATGGGTTTGAGTCAATTATTACAAAAATTTCTTTTTCCGATCTTTATTTGCGTAGAATTTAAGGTCAAGAACTATGATCTGAGTTGAATCGAAGAGGTCTAAATTCACACGGGTGTCCTAGAATTACTTTTTTTACTTCCATATTATTAGGTATCATATGAGCAGGCTTGAGAAAAAACCTTGTATAGCTTTCTCGATTTCACGATAAAAAGAAATATGACCAAACTGTGGTTCGAATGTATATACAAAAAATTTCTTTTTTTACACTTCTTACTATTAGATAGTGTGCATAAATCACAGAAACATTGCTCTCCCGTAAGTCCACCAGCCTACAAATGATCAGCCATCTCAAAACCACCACCAAATGTAAACCATATCGAAAAACAAGATCACCAATCCGAAAAAAAAAAAATTTCACCCCCTCAACCCTCTCACTTCAAATCAAAATACATAACTAAGGAAAGTCAATCAAGCTCTGCAAGATGAATGATAGAGCAAGGCAATGTCTGGTGAATATGATGCGCATATAAGACACAACACATGGGATCTTGTGCCTCGAACATCAACACAAAATTAAGTGGGCTGCAAATGGACTTTTACAACGAAGTATTTGGCAAATGGGCAAGTAGAATGATTCGAAGCACGACTTGTAGCTCGTGTTTTCCATTAGCTATATGGCGTCGATTACAATGAAAAATTCATGCCCGTTATCAAATCAACCATTATCAGACTTTTATTGGATGTTGCCATTAACAGAGATTGGCCACTCAAACAACTTGATGTTAATAATGCGTTCTTGCAAGGATATCTCATAGAAGAGGTTTATATGACACAACCACTGGAATTCATTGACAAAGATAGGCCAAACCATGTATGTCGATTGAGAAAGCCGATTTATGGACTCAAACAAACTCCGAAAGCATCGGTCTTAAAAAACACCTTCTTGACATTAGCTTCCAAGGCTCCCAAGCTGACACGTTTCTCTTTATTCAACAAACGAGTAATCACTTCACTTATATTCTAGTTTATGTTGACGATATTGTCACAGGAAGTAACAAAATTCTAGTCAACTGCGTTCTATAATCACTGGCTCATCTACAAGATAACATGTAATTAACAACGATCCATTTTGTCGTTAATTCGTTGTTAATAACCTAAGTCAATGAATTAACAACGAAATCAAAATCGTCGTTAACTGGTCGACGTAAAGCCATTTTTGTCGTCAATTTTTTTTTTAAAATAATGACGGAATAGAATCGTCGTTTACTCACCACTAATATATCGTCGTTAATTCGGCATCAAAAAACATTGAATTACTACGAATTTTGTTCATATTTAAATCATTATTAATTTGAAGCAAATTGCAGTCCATTTAACAACAATTTAAAGAGGGATTATGAAAATATTTATCATCAATTATACGATTATAATTCATCGTTAATCTTTGTTCTATATGTCATGTAAAATAATTGTAAAATAACGATGAGTTAACGATAAGATATTTATGACTCGTCGTAAAATTGACGTTAATAAACATCGACATTATGAAGAACCGCATAAAAATCAAAAAAATAATTTGTAAAATTCAAAAATATAACTAAAAAGAAAAAAGTATATTAAAACTCAAATAGTAATTAAAATTAAATTCTTCAGAAATTTTACATATTTGTATTGTCTAATCCTAAACCGATATCCATAAGATGTGTTAGTCATCCCGGTGGATCAGCGTACACTGCCACTATTGTACTGAGTCCCTTGCTCCTCCCGGAACTGGATGCAGTACGATCTTAATCGTCTAGATATATGGAAAATATATAACTATTATTATTGAATTTTGAAATGTAAATAATTTATAACTTAAACAAAGTTCCAGAAAATAAATACTAATTATACAAGAAGATAAAACTAATGACAAAAATCAAAAATATAAATTTAAATGTTAAAATTGAAATAGAATTAGAAACCTTTTTCGTAGATTTAAAGAAGAGAGGGGTTGAGTCCTTATATACAGATTTTGCAGACGTTATTAATTAACAATAAATTTACGATGAATTGGTTAAATTCGTCGTATTTTCGTCATAATTAAAAAATTTTGTAATTAATGATGAATTAACATGTTAAGATATCATTGCAAATCATAGTCAATTACTACAAGAAAAAAGTAAGATTGTGAGGAAGGATCTCCCACAATTTCCTTGCAAATCAACATTTTTGAGGAAATTGCGAAGAAACTAAGCCGGTCGCGAATCGTTAGTCGTAAACCGGGTTTCCTCGTAATTTACTCGCAAAACTGCGATTACAGCAGCTTCTCACATATTCGTCGAAAATTTGCGAGAGACTTACGAGGCACAAATTTACGAAAAAATTGCAAAAAATACATACACGTAAAATTTTGCGAATGAATTGTGAGAAACTATTTTACACACGTAAAATGTGCACACATAAAATGTTGCAAAACTGTTGCGAGTGATTTGCGAGGAGTTACGAGTGTTCCTCGCGATTCCCTCCCAAATTATGTGCAACGAAATTGCGAGGATTTGCGAGGTTTGCTAGGATATTGCGAGGGATTCGTCGCAAATCCCTCGCAATTTATGGGTTTTTAAAAAATTTATAAATAAAATATAATAATATAATAATATTTATAAGAAAATATTGAAAAATATTCTAAAATTGAAAATGTAATTAAAATCAAAACAAAAAAATTTCAAAAATAAAATAAATGAAAACCTAAAAACTAAAGGTCGTCGGGATGCTGCTCGTCTTGCTGTTGTTGATGCTACTGTTGCTGTTCTGCCCGATCTTGCAATAAAGAAGCGTATCGAGCAAAACCAAAGTCGGTCTGCGCTATATAATCAAAAAGAGCAGAATGAACGCTAATATGCTCCTTGTAGCTGGTCATCTTGGTCCGACTAGAGGTAAGCTCTTGGCGAACCTCCTGAAGTGCCGTCTCAGCCTGCTGGAGTTTCTCCTCAAAGTCCCTCGGGTTAACGCGGGAACGCGGAACACCCGAGGCTGCATAAGAGGCCTCTGACTGCAGAGAACCAACGCCAAAAATAGACCTTTCGATCGGGGAGCGACCTACAGTATAAAACAATAAACATTAATAAATATTAAAAAAATAAAACAAAAAATTTATTGATTAAAACTAATTTACTACTAAACTCAGCAAAAATCTTGTTCTTCTTGAACTGCGAAAGACCGCAAGACTGGACGAAGCTATCCGGGTTCTCCATCGAAAGCGACATCTCGGCCTCGTCGATCCGCAAGTGGACCTCGCGGCATAGCCGCTCAGACTTCGCATCGTCGAAAGTGTCGTCCGACCTCTTCTTCGCCTCTTTTAGCACTGCTAGAAGATCCGGAATGTTGGAGTGTAGGACTGTGTGTTCTTAGCCTTATTTAGAAAGTAAACGTCTAAAAGTTGATTATTTAACAAATAATCAAAATTTAATCATTTAATTAGTTATTAAAAAAATTTGATAAAAATACTTACAATTTTTTGGGCCTTGGCCCTAAAGGAGTCACGACCTGCAGTGTGCATCGCCTCGGCCCTCTGTGTTTCCGCGTTCATCCGAGCCGAGATACATTGCGCGCTCTTCGTTGCCAATGCGCGATCAACTGGACCCACACGTCGTTGTCTATCTAGTTTGGCTTGGCGTTGTCCAGATCTTTCTTCCACTTCAACTTCCATCGGCCGACTTGGTCTCGGAGGAGTTTTCTGAGTTTCTCCTCAAATTCTTCTCGGACCCATTCGTTAACTTCCATTCCCAATTGTATGTTTGCTGAAAAAATATTTAAATGTTAAATAATTAATAATTAAAATTTAAATTTGAAAAACACTTAAAATTCTAAAACTTACGATGAACGCCTCGAACCAAGTCTCGATGACTGATCGAGGTGTCTTCGTGATCGAATTTGCAACTTTGTCGTCGTCGTCGACCCTGAAAAAAAATTCAATTCATTTGTATAATAAATATAAAGTTCAAATTAATTTTTTTAAAAATTATTACCATAGTGTCCCAGTCGGTCAGTTTGGGTGAAGAATCCGCAATGACGCCCGATCTTGACTACGAAGGAGGTCCTCGATGGTCATCCCGGGTGGTGGTTGCACTGGGGCCGCCGCTACCAGCATAGGTCGTTGCTGGGACGGTAACGTGTCCGGAACTCCTTCCGAACTGGAAGCGTCCGGTGCAGACCTAGCGGTCTGCTGAAGAAAAGCATCGTACGATCCAAGATTCATCTAAATAATAACATAATTTAAATATTTGAGTTTAATATTATTATAAATCATTTATTAATAAATATTCAATAATAGTTGAACATAAAATTTTATTTGTCAATTTAGAAAGTTTAGAACAAAATGATTATATTTAAAATTTGTAAATTAAATAATTTCAAAATCTAATTTTTGTTTATAATTCTTTGTCTCGATATCTACTTGAATCCTATCTAAACCACCTAAACATACTAATTATAAAACCTAACTATCCTAAAACTAACAAGTAATAACAATTATGTAATTTAAATATCCTAAATCTAATTTTTGTTTATAATTATTTGTCTCGATATCTACTTGAATCCTATCTAAACCACCTAAACATACTAATTACAAAACCTTACTATCCTAAAACTAACAAGAAATAACATTTATGTAATTTAAATATAAAAGTTACATTGAATTTTGGTGGGTGTTGGAATGGGGGAGAGAGAGAGAGAGAGAGAGAGAGAGAGAGAGAGAGTTTTTAGAGAGGGGGTGAGTTTTTTGCAAATGGGAAGGGAAAGGATGGCTGATATATATAGAATTTTATTTCCTCACAAATCCGACGCAATTCTGTAGCAATTTTTTAGGGTTCCCTCGAAATTTTTCGCATGGCGCCCAAAACTTGTGAGGAATTTGTGAGGAATTCTCGCAAATTCCTCGTAAATTTTTGGAAATTTTCGGGGCACTGCCCAAAAATTACGAGGAATTTGCGAGGTTTCCTCGCAAATTATTAAAATATTTTTAAAATTATTTAAATTGTTTAGGTTTAGGGTTATATAGTTTTCGGAAGTATGATATCGTTAATTACGATTAAGATAATAATTCCAAAACTTGAATTCAAATAAACGAACATATTTTCATAGATATAACACAAATGTCGTATGTTTGGATGAATTCTTTAAAAAGTTATAGTCGATATAAACATCAAAAGGTCGACTTTCAATTTTTTAAACTTAGACAACACACAAGACCCAAGTTTATTTATTTCTTGTTGAAATGTGATATGTGAAAGATTAATGAACCTTATTGCATGATTTCTATTTCTTTTTATGTTTTAGGGCTTAGAGTAAAGAATTTGCGAGGAATCATCACAATTTGCTCGCAATTTTTCCATAGACTTGCGAGGAAATTGCGAGGGATCCTCGCAAATCTGGGTTATATTTTAAATTTATCATTCTTTTTAAGTTACATATATAAGCCTTACGAAAATATAGAAATTTAAAATTCTTCTTCATATAATGTCTTTGCAAGTTATTTCCATTGATTAAAAGTGAAAACAAATTAAAGTTTAATTCTTTTTTTGACAAACACATGAAATTGTCATTAATTATATAAACATAAATATACAACATTAATCATCATCAGAGTCACCAGATACATATATGGAATTATTTTTATTGTTATCAGATTCTTCTTCTTCGTCTTCGCCTTCGTCCTCATCTGATTCAACAATCGTGTCGTCATTGTCGCTTGACTGTACATCCTTCAAATCTCGCGATGATGGGTCAACATGTATGACATTTTCGGTGGATTCAATTAGACTAGTCGTCTTTTCTTCTGTTATATCTTCTTGTAAGACAATGTCGTCTTCAACTCCGATTATACAAACCCTTGGACTCACATGGATCACAAAAAGCTATTGCTCACATCGTTCTCTTATTCATGGATATGGGACGAAAGTTACTTGCCTAGCTTGCGAAGCGAGAACAAACAGTTCAAATTTTTTATACCGTCTATTTGCATTTACGTCTTTAAACCCCAAATTTTGCACCCGAACTCCTCGTCTGATAGTTGGGTCATACCAGTCGCATCTGAACAACACACATCGCAAATTCACCATTCTGAGGTAATTGACTTGCAGAATCTGATTAATCACTGTGTAGAAGTCTGTGTCCCCCGTACATAAATGCCGTAATTTGCAGTTGACCTCCGTGAACCGTATTGATAGGTTTGAAATGTATATATGCGGGTGAAGTACATCGGTGCAGTGATTATCTGTAAAACTGAACCTTGTATGAGTTCGTGGAACCAAAGGGGAAAAGAACATTGCTATATCTGTTGTTGACATGAAATTATTGACATGTTGGACGTGTTAACAAATCAATTCCATGTAGATTAAACATTGTATACACTTACGTAGAATTGTAACCACTTGGCAAAATCTATGTCTTTGTACTTCTTGTACTCCTTTTTCCGGCAAAGTGGGATAAGACTCCTTAACTTGTGAATCAAATAAGCTACAATAATTAAATTTTTTAGTATATTTAATCAAGCTAATTTTTATGATCAAATTTAAATAATGACATGTGTACCTCTCTAGTGGTTGCACGAACTCACAGTTTCATAAAATATACGTGTGTGCACTGTGAGAATATACAAAATCTTCCCACCTTACCTCCTTCAACTTCCCCGCAAGTCGCCCAATTCGGGAGAAGATTTCAGGCACATCCGCAACATTGTACGTAGGTGCTACGCCGCCATCGTCGTATCACTGAGGTATGTTTTTCTTGGTTTGAACAGTTGGGCTAAAGCAGTACTAAGTAAAGTGAGAAGTTTCCTCAGTTAAGCTTCCAGCGATGATCGAGCCCTAGACTCTCGCAAGATTTTTTGCTTTTCCTTTCATGAATTTCATATATCGCTCAAAGGGGTACATCCACCTGAAATGTACCGGACAGGCTAGAGACGCTTCGTTCGGCAGATGAATCGGGACATGCTCCATAACATTGAAGAATGACGGGGGAAATATATTTTCCATGTTGCAAAGCAGAACCAGAATATTACTTTCCATCTTCGCAATTCCATCCCCAGTCAATGTCTGCGCACATAAATCGCGGAAAAATAGTCCAATGCCTTAATATAAAAAAAGATTTAAAGTACGTACGTAATTAATAAATTAATGCATATACATTAATTCAATGCAACAGTTAGATGTATTACCCGCTATTACTTCGTATACATGTTGCGGAAGTAACTCACGTAGAGCAAAAGGTAAGAGTCACTGCATAAATACATGACAATCATGGCTTTTCATGCCAGAAAATTTTTGTTCCAGCTCAACGCACCTTGAGAAATTTGATAAATACCCATCTGGAGATTTTATGGAAGATTCTTCCCAATCAAACAATGCTCTATTCGCTTATTCTGTTAATCGGAAGCTAGGTACTGGTAATTTTCCATCGCTTATAATATGTAACTCAGTCCTAGCACAAATGTCAATCAAATCACGTCTAGACTTAAAATTATCTTTCGTCTTACCTTGCACATTAAGAAGCGTATGTATGATATTAAAAAAAAAGTTTTTTTCGATGTGCATTACATCAAGATTGTGTCGAACCAATTGATCTTTCCAGTATGGGAGCTCCCAAAAGATGCTCTTTTTATGCCAATTTTGACTTTCCAAATATCCATCAGGCATGTTTGCTTGTTGTGCCAATTTCGCCACGCTTCACGGTTTCTTGAGAACCTAATACTCAATTTGCTCCAAGACATCATCACCACTCATATACACTGGGACAAAAAGCTTCACAACTTTGTTCTTCGTGAACAATTTCCAGTTTCTCTTGTAAGGATGGGACATCGGAAGAAATCGACAATGACAATCAAACCAACAAGGTTTACGTCCGTGCTTAATTTGAAATACGCCAAATTGATGTGCACAGTAAGGACATGATAATCTTCCATGGGTTGTCCACCCTGATAGCATTCCGTATGTGGGAAAGTCGTTGATGGTCACATAAGTGTCGCACTCATCTTAAAGTTTCTCTATTGTGATTTATCATACGTACAAACACCTGCATACCATAAGTGCTGCAACTCATGGATCAGAGGTTGGAGAAAAACTTCTAAATATTTCTTTGGATGCTTTGGACCGAGCACTAAAAAGCTCATGAACATAAATTCCATCTGCATGCACATCTCGGGTGGGAGATTGTACGACGTCAGGATGACAGGCCACAAGGAGTAGTTTCTATCGGACATTTCGAATGGGTTGAACCCATCTGTACACAAACCAAGATATCCATTTCGGCATTCGTTAACGAAATCAGGGTATATCGTCTAAAAGTGTTTCCATGCTTTCGCATCTGACGGATGTGTAACCTCTCCCTCTCCAGATGTATGTTGTGCGTGCCATCTAATGGCAGCCACTGTCTTTTCAGAAAGATATAGACGCTTCAGCCTATCGGTGATTGGCAAGTACCAAATCCGCTGAAATGGTACGCGTGTACGTCTACTTGTAGGTTGATATCTTGGTTTCCCACAAAAGCGACACTCCTGCAACTTTTCATCATCTTTCAAAAATATCATGCAGTTGTCAATGCATACATTAATCATTTTGGATGGTAACCCAAGACTAGAAACTAATTTCTGAATTGCATAATAAGACTCAGTCGAATTATTATTAGCATGCAAATACTCTTTAATTAAATCAGCCCATGCATCCATGCAATTCTCAGGTAAGTTGTAATCACTTTTAGTTGTCATCATCATAGATGCCAATGATAATTTAGACTGACTTTCTCTACATCCATCGTAGATAGATTGATCAGCAGCGTCTAACGTATCATAGAAATTTTTAGCATCTACGTTCGATTCCTCATAATATGGAATATCAGCAAATGTAGCATTTTCATCAAATGAAGATGATGTTTCCTGAAATGCATTTGTAACCATATCATGAAACATATTTTCTGTTTCATGCTGATGACGACTAGTTCCTCTATTTTTGTTCCCACGACTAGAGCTACTACCTTCGTCAACAATACAACTTTCTCCATGAGAAACCCATAAATAGTAATTTGGGGTGAACCTTATATTATATAAATGTTTCTTCACGTTGTCAATTGAGATATACTTCTCGTTTTGACATTTTAGACAAGGGCAGAAGATTTTACCATGCTCTTGCGCAAGGGAGTTGTTTATCACCTGATAGATGAATCCGCGTAAACTGTCTTGGTACTCTTTTGTTACTTCCCCGGTATTTGTATCTCTCTGCCTATATATCCATCCTCGCAAAGCGAAAATTTCATGCTCTGAACCCGACATTTTATTTTATTTTTTGTTTTGTTTTGTTCTTTTTTTGTTTTGAGATGTTGTGATTGAAATTGGAGAGGGTGGAGTTATATATATAGAAAATTTTTTGCTATGGAATTGCGAGAAAAATTCTCCTCGCAAATAGTTGTTACTCATCTGGAAAACGTGTTTACCTAACTATGAGTTATCCTTGTAATTCCCTCGTAAATTTGTGAGAGATTTTGCGAGGAAATTGTGAGTTGTATTTTTGGTCACATATTTGCGAGTGAATTGCGAGAAAACTATTTTTTGAAGCAAATTCCTCGCAAATTGGTCGCAAAAATTTTCCCTCGCAAATCCGCTGTTTTTGTAGTGAATATCTTGTATATTTTGTAAATTTGAAATATTTAAGGTTATATGTCTTCTGTAAACGGTATGAACATTTATATTTAATTCTATCAAATTAATGATCCATATGATCAGAAGTTTGAAATTTTTATTTATCACAAAAGTTGTAATTTTTTATTCAAAAATATGTTTACGAGAAGGTCCTACTAATTTGACAAAAAAAAAAGGTCCTACTAATATATTTTTTGCTTTTAGGATTTACCGCATAAATTCAATATTTGTTGAAACTCTATTGTTAATTAACAATGAATTTCATGGTAAACAAATATAATTTCAATAGTTTTATTGCAAAATATATATACTCGTTTTAAAATCGTTACAAAATGTGATTCTTTTTAAATTTATTGTTAAATTACAAGGGATTTACAATGATTTTGTTATTGTATCTTAAATTTAAAGAGAACCTAAATTTTTTCGAACATTATGAAAATTATTTTTCTATCATGGTTCTATATTTTATTAATCTAATAACAAATACATGTTTTTAATATTTTTGTTGCAAAATATATATTCGTTGTAAAATGTGATTCATTGTAAATTCATTGTTAAATTGCAAAGGATTTACAACGATTCCGTTAATGTATCTTAAATTTAAAGAGAAACTAAATATTTTTGAATATTATGCAAATTAACTTTCTATTATGCTTCTATGTTTTATTAACCTAATAAGAATATATAT